>JAVLSZ010000047.1:462500-490000 GCA_032313775.1 Urocyon cinereoargenteus | reverse complement strand
GAACCCGAACCCTAACCCTAAACCTAACTCGAACCCGAAACCTAACCCTAACCCTAACCCTAACCTTAACCCTAACCCCGAACCCGGACCCTAACCCTAAACCTAACCCTAACCCGAACCCTAACCCGAACCCCAACCCTAACCCTAACCCGAACCCGACCCTAACCCTAACCCGAACCCTAACCCTACCCCGAAACTAACCCTAACCCTAACCCTAACCCGAACCATAACCCTAACCCTAACCCGACCCCTAAACCGAACCCTAACACGAACCCTAACCCTAACCCTAAACCTAACCCTAACCCGAACCCTAACCCTAACCCTAACCCGAACCCTAAACCTAACCCGAACCCTAACCCTAACCCGAACCCGAACCCTAACCCTAACTCGAACCCGAACCCTAACCCTAAACCGAAACCTAAACCGAACCCAACCCTGACCCGAACCCTAACCCTAACCCGATCCCTAACCCTAACACTAACCCTAACCCGAAACCTAAACATAACCCGAACCTTAACCCTAAAACTAACCCGAACCGTAACCCAAACCCTAACACTAACCCTAACCCGAACCCTAACCCTAACCCGAAATCTAACCCTAACCCTAACCCGAACACTAACCCGAACCCTAACCCGAACCCTAAACCGAACACTAACCCGAACCCTAACCCGAACCCTAACCCTATCCCGAAACCTAACCCTAACCCTAACCCTAACCCTAACCCAAACCCTAACCAGAAACCTAACCCAAACCCTAACCCTAACCCTAACTCGAACCCTAACCGGAATCCTAACCCTAACCCTAACAGGAACCCTAACCCTAAACCTAACCCGAACCCTAACCCGAACCCTAACCCTAACCCTAACACTCACCCGAACCCTAACCCTAACCCTAAACTGAACCCTAACCCTAACCCTAACTCGAACCCTATCCCGAACCCTAACCCTAACCCTAACCGGAACCCTAACCTTAAACCTAACCCGAACCCTAACCCGAACCCTAAACCGAACCCTAACCCTAAACCTAACCAGAACCCTAACCCTAACCATAACCCGAACCCTAACCCGAACCCTAACGCTAACTCTAACCCGACCCCTAACCCGAATCTAACCCTAACCCTAACCTGAACACTAACCCCTAACCCTAACCCTAACCCGAACCCTAACCCTAATCTATTCCGAACCCGAACCCTAACCCTAACCCTAACCCGAACCCTAACCCTAACCCTAACCCTAACCCTAATCCGAACCCTAACCCTAACCCTAACCCTAACCCTAACCCCAAACCGAACCCTAACCCTAACCCTAACCCTAACTCGAACCCTAACTCTAACCCGAACCCTAAACCAAACCCTAACCCGAACCCTAAACCTAACCCTAACCCGAACCGTAACCCTAACCCTAAACCTAACCCGAACCCTAACCCTAACCCTAACCCGAACCCTAACGCTAACCCTAACTCTAACCCTAAACCTAACCCTAACCCGAACCCTAACCCTAAACCGAACCCTAACCAGAAACCTAACCCGAACACTAACCCTAACGCTAACTCGAACCCTAACCCGAACCTTAACCCTAAACCTAACCGGAACCCTAACCCTAAACCTAACCCAAACCCTAACCCGAAATCTAACCCTAACCCTAACACTCACCCGAACCCTAACCCTAACCCTAAACCGAACCCGAACCCTAAAGCTAACCCTAACCCTAACCCTAACCCGAACCCTAAACCTAACCCTAACCGGAACACTAACCCTAACCCTAACCCGAACCCGAACCCTAACCCTTTACCCGAATCCTAACCCTAACCCGAACCATAACCCGAACCCTAACCCTAACCCTTACCCAAAACCCGAACCCTAAACCTAACCCTAAACCTAACCCGAACCCTACCCCGAACCCTAACCCGAACCCCAACCCTAACCCTAACCCGAACCCGACCCAAACCCTAACACTAACCCGAACCCTAACACTAACCCGAAACCTAACCCTAACCCTAACCCTAACCCTAAACCGAACCCCAACCCTAACCCTAACCCGAACACGAACCCTAACCCTAAACCTATCCCGAACACGAACCCTAACCCTAAACCTATCCCGAACACGAACCCTAACCCTAAACCTATCCCGAAACCTAACCCGAACCCTAACCCTAACCCTAACCTGAACACCAACCCCTAACCCTAACCCGAACCCGAACCCTAACCCTAACCCTACCGCTAACCCTAAACCTAACCCTAACCCGAACCCTAACCCTAACCCAAACCCTAACCCGAACTTTAACCCGAACCCTAACCCGAACTCTAACCCTAACCCTAACACTAACCCTAACCCTAACCCGAACCCTAAACCTAACCCTAACCCTAATCCGAACCCTACCCCTAACCCTAATCCGAAACCTAACCCGAACCCGAACCCGAACCCTAACACTAACCCTAACCAGAACCCGAACCCTAACCCTAACCCGAACCCTAACCCTAACCCGAACCCTAACTCGAACACGAACAATAAACCGAACCCGACACTAACCCTAACCCTAACTCTAACCCAAACCCTAAACCGAACCCTAACTCGAACCCTAAACCTAACCCGAACCCGAACCCGAACCCGAACCCTAAACCTAACTCGAACCCGAAACCTAACCCTAACCCTAACCCTAACCTTAACCCTAACCCCGAACCCGGACCCTAACCCTAAACCTAACCCTAACCCGAACCCTAACCCGAACCCTAACCCGAACCCCAACCCTAACCCTAACCCGAACCCGAACCCGACCCTAACCCTAACCCGAACCCTAACCCTACCCCGAAACTAACCCTAACCCTAACCCTAACCCGAACCCTAACCCTAACCCTAACCCGACCCCTAAACCGAACCCTAACACGAACCCTAAACCTAACCCTAAACCTAACCCTAACCCGAACCCTAACCCTAACCCTAACCCGAACCCTAAACCTAACCCGAACCCTAACCCTAACCCGAACCAGAACCCTAACCCTAACTCGAACCCGAACCCTAACCCTAAACCGAAACCTAAACCGAACCCAACCCTGACCCGAACCCTTACCCTAACCCGATCCCTAACCCTAACACTAACCCTAACCCGAAACCTAAACCTAACCCGAACCTTAACCCTAAACCTAACCCGAACCGTAACCCAAACCCTAACACTAACCCTAACCCGAACCCTAACCCTAACCCGAAACCTAACCCTAACCCTAACCCGAACCCTAACCCGAACCCTAACCCGAACCCTAAACCGAACACTAACCCGAACCCTAACCCGAACCCTAACCCTAACCCGAACCCTAAACCTAACCCTAACCCTAACCCGAACCCTAAACCTAACCCTAACCCTAAACCTAACCCAAACCCTAACCAGAAACCTAACCCAAACCCTAACCCTAACCCTAACTCGAACCCTAACCGGAATCCTAACCCTAACCCTAACAGGAACCCTAACCCTAAACCTAACCCGAACCCTAACCCGAACCCTAACCCTAACCCTAACACTCACCCGAACCCTAACCCTAACCCTAAACTGAACCCTAACCCTAACCCTAACCCTAACTCGAACCCTAACCCGAACCCTAACCCTAAACCTAACCGGAACCCTAATCTTAAACCTAACCCGAACCCTAACCCGAACTCTAAACCGAACCCTAACCCTAAACCTAACCAGAACCCTAACCCTAACCATAACCTGAACCCTAACCCGAACCCTAACGCTAACACTAACCCGACCCCTAACCCGAATCTAACCCTAACCCTAACCTGAACACTAACCCCTAAACCTAACCCTACCCCGAACCCTAACCCTAACCCTATTCCGAACCCGAACCCTAACCCTAACCCTAACCCGAACCCTAACACTAACCCTAACCCTAACCCTAACCCGAACCCTAACCCTAACCCTAACCCTAACCCTAACCCTAAACCGAACCCTAACCCTAACCCTAACCCTAACTCGAACCCTAACTCTAACCCGAACCCTAAACCAAACCCTAACCCGAACCCTAAACCTAACCCTAACCCGAACCGTAACCCTAACCCTAAGCCTAACCCGAACCCTAACCCTAACCCTAACCCGAACCCTAACCCTAACCCTAACCGGAACCCTAACCTTAAACCTAACCCGAACCCTAACCCGAACCCTAAACCGAACCCTAACCCTAAACCTAACCAGAACCCTAACCCTAACCATAACCCGAACCCTAACCCGAACCCTAACGCTAACCCTAACCCGACCCCTAACCCGAATCTAACCCTAACCCTAACCTGAACACTAACCCCTAACCCTAACCCTAACCCGAACGCTAACCCTAACCCTATTCCGAACCCGAACCCTAACCCTAACCCTAACCCGAACCCTAACACTAACCCTAACCCTAACCCTAACCCGATCCCTAACCCTAACCCTAACCCTAACCCTAACCCTAAACCGAACCCTAACCCTAACCCTAACCCTAACTCGAACCCTAACTCTAACCCGAACCCTAAACCGAACCCTAACACGAACCCTAAACCTAACCCTAACCCGAACCGTAACCCTAACCCTAAGCCTAAACCGACCCCTAACCCTAACCCTAACCCGAACCCTAACGCTAACCCTAACTCTAACCCTAAACCTAACCCTAACCCGAACCCTAACCCTAACCCGAACCCTAACCAGAAACCTAACCCGAACACTAACCCTAATGCTAACTCGAACCCTAACCCGAACCCTAACCCTAAACCTAACCGGAACCCTAACCCTAAACCTAACCCGAACCCTAACCCGAACTCTAACCCTAACCCTAACACTCACCCGAACCCTAACCCTAACCCTAAACCGAACCCGAACCCTAAAGCTAACACTAACCCTAACCCTAACCCGAACCCTAAACCTAACCCTAACCGGAACCCTAACCCTAACCCTAACCCGAACCCGAACCCTAACCCTTTACCCGAATCCTAACCCTAACCCGAACCCTAACCCGAACCCTAACCCTAACCCTTACCCAAAACCCGAACCCTAAACCTAACCCTAAACCTAACCCGAACCCTACCCCGAACCCTAACCCGAACCCCAACCCTAACCCTAACCCGAACCCGACCCAAACCCTAACACTAACCCGAACCCTAACACTAACCCGAACCCTAACCCTAACCCTAACCCTAACCCTAACCCGAACCCTAACCCTAACCCTAACCCGACCCCTAACCCGAACCCTAACACGAACCCTAAACCTAACCCTAACACTAACCCTAACCCGAACCCTAACCCTAACCCTAACCCGAACCCTAACCCTAACCCGAAACCTAACCCTAACCCTAACCCGAACCCTAACCCGAACCCGAACCCGAACCCTAACCCTAACCCTAACTTAACCCTAATCCGAAACCTAACCCTAACCGTAACCCTAACCCTTACCCTAACCCTAACCCTAACCCCAAACCTAACACTAACCCTAACCCTAACCCTAACCCGAACCCGAACCCTAACCCTAACCCTAACCCTAACCCTAAGCCGAACCCTAACCCTAACCCCTAACCCGAACCCTAACCCTAACCCGAAACCTAACCCTAACCCAAACCCTAACCCTAACCCGAACCCTAACCTAACCCTAATCCGAAACCTAACCCTAACCCTAACCCTAACCCTAACACTAACCCCTAACCCTAACCCTAACCCTAACCCCAACCCTAACCCTAACACTAACCCTAACCCTAACCCGAACCCTAAACCTAACCCTAACCCTAACCCTAACCCTAACCCTAATCCGAACCCTACCCCTAACCCTAATCCGAAACCTAACCCGAACCCAATCCTAACCCGAACCCTAACCCTAACCCGAACCCTAACCGTAACGCGAACACTAACCGTAACCCTAACCCTAACCCGAACCCGAACCCTAACCCTAAACCTAACCCGAACCCTAACCCGAACCCTAAACCTAACCCTAACCTGAACACTAACCCCTAACCCTAACCCGAACCCGAACCCTAACCCTAACCCTACCGCTAACCCTAAACCTAACCCTAATCTGAACCCTAACCCTAACCCTAACCCTAACCCTAATCCGAACCCTACCCCTAACCCTAATCCGAAACCTAACCCGAACCCGAACCCGAACCCTAACACTATCCCTAACCAGAACCCGAACCCTAACCCTAACCCGAACCCTAAACCTAACCCGAACCCTAACCCGAACACGAACAATAACCCGAACCCGAACCCTAACCCTAACCCTAATTCTAACCCAATCCCTAAACCGAACCCTAACCCTAACCCTAACAAGAACCCTAACCCGAAACCTCACACTAAACCTAACCCTTACCCTAACCCGAACCCTAAACCTAACCCTAACCGGAACCCTAACCCTAACCCTAACCCGAACCCGAACCCTAACCCTTTACCCGAATCCTAACCCTAACCCGAACCCACACCCGAACCCTAACCCTAACCCTTACCAAAACCCGAACCCTAAACCTAACCCTAAACCTAACCCGAACCCTACCCCGAACCCTAACCCGAAACCCAACCCTAACCCTAACCCGAACCCGACCCAAACCCTAACACTAACCCGAACCCTAACACTAACCCGAACCCTAACCCTAACCCTAACCCTAACCCTAACCCGAACCCTAACCCTAACCCTAACCCGACCCCTAACCCGAACCCTAACACGAACACTAAACCTAACCCTAACCCTAACCCTAACCCGAACCCTAACCCTAACCCTAACCCGAACCCTAACCCTAACCCGAAACCTAACCCTAACCCTAACCCGAACCCTAACCCTAACCCGAACCCTAACCCTAACCCTAACCCGAACCCTAACCCTAACCCGAAACCTAACCCTAACCCTAACCATAACCCTAACCCGAACCCGAACCCTAACCCGAACCCTTACCCTAACCCTAATCCGAACCCTATCCCTAACCCTAACCCTAACCCTAACCGAACCCGAACCCTAACCCTAACGCGAACCCTAACCCTAACCCTAACCCTAACCCGAACCCTAACACTAACCCCTAACCATAACCCTAACCCTAACCCGAAAACGAACCCAAACCCTAACCCTAACCAGTAACACTAACCCTAAACATAACCCGAACCCTAACCCTAACCCTAACCCTAACCCGAACCCGAACCCTAACCCGAACCCTAACCCAAACCCTAATCCGAACCCTGAACCTAACCCTAACCCTAACCCTAATGCGAACCCTAACCCTAACCCGAACCCGAACCCTAACCCGAACCCGAACCATAACCCTAACCCGAACCCGAAACCTAAACCTAAACCGAACCCGAACCCGAACCCTAACCCGAACCCGAACCCTAACACTAACCCTAACCCTAACCCTAACCCTAACCCGAACCCTAACTCTAACCCGAACCCTAAACCGAACCCTAACCCGAACCCTAACACTAACCCTAAACCTAACCCTAACCCGAACCCTAACCCTAACCCGATCCCTAAACCTAACCCTAACCCTAACGCGAACCCTAACCCGAACACTAACCCGAACCCTAAACCTAACCCTAACCCGAACCCTAACACTAACCCTAACCCGAACCCTAACCCGAACCCTAACCCTACCCCTAACCCGAACACTAAACCGAACCCTAACCCTAACACTAACCTGAATACTAACCCCTAACCCTAACCCTAACCCGAACCCTAACCCTAACCCTAACCCGAACCCTAACCCTATCCCGAACCCTAAACCGAACCCTAACCCAATCCCTAAACCGAACCCTAACCCTAACCCTAACACGAACCCTAACCCGAAACCTAACACTAAACCTAACCCTTACCCTAACCCGAACCCTAACCCGAACCCTAACCGGAACCCTAACCCAACCCCTAACACGAACCCTAACACGAACCCTAAACCTAACCCTAACCCTAACCCTACCCCAAACCCTAACCCTAACCCTAACCCAAACCCGAACCCTAACCAGAACCCTAACCATAACCCTAACCCGAAACCTAACCCTAACCCCAACCCGAATCCTAACCCTAACCCGAAACCTAACCCGAACCCAACACTAACCTGAACCCTAAACCTAACCCGAACCCTAACCCTAACCCTAACCCTAACCTGAAACCTAAACCTAACCCGAACCCTAACCGTAAATCTAACCCGAACCCAAACCCGAACCCTAACCCTAACCCTAACCCGAACTCTAACACTACCCGAACCCTAATCCTAACCCTAACCCGCACCCTAAACCGAACCCTAACCCGAACCCTAACCGTAACCCGAACCCTAAACCTAACCCTAAATCTAACTCTAACCCTAAACCGAACCCTAACCCTAACCCTAACCCTAAACCTAACCCGAACCCTAACCCGAACCTTAACCCTAACCCTAACCTGAACACTAACCCCTAACCCTAACCCGAACCCGAACCCTAACCCTAACCCTACCTCTAACCCTAACCCTAACCCGAACCCTAACCCTAACCCTAACCCGAACCCTAACCCTTACCCGAACCCTAACCCTAACCCTAACCCGAACCCTAACCCTAACGCGAACCCTAACCCTAACCCGAAACCTAAACCTATCCTGAACCCTAACCCTAAACCTAACCCGAACCCAAACATGAACCCTAACCCTAACCCTAACCCGAAATCTAAACCTAACCCGAACCCTAACGCTAACCCTAACCCGAACTCTAAACCTATCTCTAACCCGAACCCTAACCGTAACCCGAACCCTAAACCTAACCCTAACCCGAACCCTAACCCTAAAATTAACCCGAACCCTAACCCGAACCCGAAACCTAACCCTAACCTGAACACTAACCCCTAACACTAACCCGAACCCGAACCCTAACCCTAACCCTACCACTAACCCTAAACCTAACCCTAACCCGAACCCTAACACTAACCCGAACCCTAACCCGAACCCTAACCAGAACCCTAACCCTAACCCTAACTTAACCCTAATCCGAAACCTAAACCTAACCCTAACCCTAACCCTTACCCTAACCCTAACCCTAACCCCAACCCTAACCCTAACCCTAACCCTAACCCTAACCCGAAACCGAACCCTAACCCTAATCCTAACCCTAACCCTAACCCTAACCCGAACCCTAACCCTAACCCCTAACCCGAACCCTAACCCTAAACCGAAACCTAACACTAACCCAAACCCTAACCCTAACCCGAACCCTAACCTAAGCCTAATCCGAAACCTAACCCTAACCCTAACCCTAACCCTAACAATAACCCCTAACCCTAACCCTAAACCTAACCCCAACCCTAACCCTAACACTAACCCTAACCCTAACCCGAACCCTAAACCTAACCCTAACCCTAACCCTAACCCTAACCCTAATCCGAACCCTACCCCTAACCATAATCCGAAACCTAACCCGAACCCGAACCCGAACCCTAACACTAACCCTAACCAGAACCCGAACCCTAACCCTAACCCGAACCCTAACCCTAACCCGAACCCTAACCCGAACACGAACAATAAACCGAACCCGAACCCTAACCCTAACCCTAACTCTAACCCAAACCCTAAACCGAACCCTAACTCGAACCCTAAACCTAACCCGAACCTGAACCCGAACCCTAACCCTAAACCTAACTCGAACCCGAAACCTAACCCTAAACCTAACCCTAACCTTAACCCTAACCCCGAACCCGGACCCTAACCCTAAACCTAACCCTAACCCGAACCCTAACCCGAACCCTAACCCGAACCCCAACCCTAACCCTAACCCGAACCCGAACCCGACCCTAACCCTAACCCGAACCCTAACCCTACCCCGAAACTAACCCTAACCCTAACCCTAACCCGAACCCTAACCCTAACACTAACCCGACCCCTAAACCGAACCCTAACACGAACCCTAACCCTAACCCTAAACCTAACCCTAACCCGAACCCTAACCCTAACCCTAACCCGAACCCTAAACCTAACCCGAACCCTAACCCTAACCCGAACCCGAACCCTAACCCTAACTCGAACCCGAACCCTAACCCTAAACCGAAACCTAAACCGAACCCAACCCTGACCCGAACCCTAACCCTAACCCGATCCCTAACCCTAACACTAACCCTAACCCGAAACCTAAACCTAACCCGAACCTTAACCCTAAACCTAACCCGAACCGTAACCCGAACCCTAACCCTAACCCTAACCCGAACCCTAACCCTAACCCGAAACCTAACCCTAACCCTAACCCGAACCCTAACCCGAACCCGAACCCGAACCCTAACCCTAACCCTAACTTAACCCTAATCCGAAACCTAACCCTAACCCTAACCCTAACCCTTACCCTAACCCTAACCCTAACCCCAAACCTAACACTAACACTAACCCTAACCCTAACCCGAACCCGAACCCTAACCCTAACCCTAACCCTAACCCTAACCCGAACCCTAACCCTAACCCCTAAACCGAACCCTAACCTTAACCCGAAACCTAACCTAACCCTAATCCGAAACCTAACCCTAACCCTAACCCTAACCCTAACACTAACCCCTAACCCTAACCCTAACCCTAACCCCAAACCTAACCCTAACACTAACCCTAAACCTAACCCGAACCCTAAACCTAACCCTAACCCTAAACCTAACCCTAACCCTAATCCGAACCCTACCCCTAACCCTAATCCGAAACCTAACCCGAACCCAATCCTAACCCGAACCCTAACCCTAACCCGAACCCTAACCGTAACCCGAACACTAACCCTAACCCTAACCCTAACCCGAACCCGAACCCTAACCCTAAACCTAACCCGAACCCTAACCCGAACCCTAACCCTAACCCTAACCTGAACACCAACCCCTAACCCTAACCCGAACCCGAACCCTAACCCTAACCCTACCGCTAACCCTAAACCTAACCCTAACCCGAACCCTAACCCTAACCCTAAACCTAACCCGAACTTTAACCCGAACCCTAACCCGAACTCTAACCCTAACCCTAACCCTAACCCGAACCCTAAACCTAACCCTAACCCTAACCCTAACCCTAACCCTAATCCGAACCCTACCCCTAACCCTAATCCGAAACCTCACCCGAACCCGAACCCGAACCCTAACACTAACCCTAACCAGAACTCGAACCCTAACCCTAACCCGAACCCTAACCCTAACCCGAACCCTAACTCGAACACGAACAATAAACCGAACCCGACCCTAACCCTAACCCTAACTCTAACCCAAATCCTAAACCGAACCCTAACTCGAACCCTAAACCTAACCCGAACCCGAACCCGAACTCTAACCCTAAACCTAACTCGAACCCGAAACCTAACCCTAACCCTAACCCTAACCTTAACCCTAACCCCGAACCCGGACCCTAACCCTAAACCTAACCCTAACCCGAACCCTAACCCGAACCCTAACCCGAACCCCAACCCTAACCCTAACCCGAACCCGAACCCGACCCTAACCCTAACCCGAACCCTAACCCTACACCAAAACTAACCCTAACCCTAACCCTAACCCGAACCCTAACCCTAACCCTAACCCTAACCCTAACCCTAAACCTAACCCGAACCCTAACCCTAACCCGAACCAGAACCCTAACCCTAACTCGAACCCGAACCCTAACCCTAAACCGAAACCTAAACCGAACCCAACCCTGACCCGAACCCTAACCCTAACCCGATCCCTAACCCTAACACTAACCCTAACCCGAAACCTAAACCTAACCCGAACCTTAACCCTAAACCTAACCCGAACCGTAACCCAAACCCTAACACTAACCCTAACCCGAACCCTAACCCTAACCCGAAACCTAACCCTAACCCTAACCCGAACCCTAACCCGAACCCTAACCCGAACCCTAAACCGAACACTAACCCGAACCCTAACCCGAACCCTAACCCTAACCCGAACCCTAACCCTAACCCTAACCCTAAACCTAACCCAAACCCTAACCAGAAACCTAACCCAAACCCTAACCCTAACCCTAACTCGAACCCTAACCGGAATCCTAACCCTAACCCTAACAGGAACCCTAACCCTAAACCTAACCCGAACCCTAACCCGAACCCTAACCCTAACCCTAACACTCACACGAACCCTAAACCTAACCCTAAACTGAACCCTAACCCTAACCCTAACCCTAACTCGAACCCTAACCTGAACCCTAACCCTAACCCTAACCGGAACCCTAACCTTAAACCTAACCCGAACCCTAACCCGAACCCTAAACCGAACCCTAACCCTAAACCTAACCAGAACCCTAACCCTAACCATAACCCGAACCCTAACCCGAACCCTAACGCTAACCCTAACCCGACCCCCAGCCCGAATCTAACACTAACCCTAACCTGAACACTAACCCCTAACCCTAACCCTAACCCGAACCCTAACCCTAACCCTATTCCAAACCCGAACCCTAACCCTAGCCCTAACCCGAACCCTAACCCTAACCCTAACCCTAACCCTAACCCGAACCCTAACCCTAACCCTAACCCTAACCCTAACCCTAAACCGAACCCTAACCCTAACCCTAACCCTATCTCGAACCCTAACTCTAACCCGAACCCTAAACCAAACCCTAACCCGAACCCTAAACCTAACCCTAACCCGAACCGTAACCCTAACCCTAAGCCTAACCCGACCCCTAACCCTAACCCTAACCCGAAACCTAACGCTAACCCTAACTCTAACCCTAAACCTAACCCTAACACGAACCCTAACCCTAACCCGAACCCTAACCAGAAACCTAACCCGAACACTAACCCTAATGCTAACTCGAACCCTAACCCGAACCCTAACCCTAAACCTAACCGGAACCCTAACCCTAAACCTAACCCGAACCCTAACCCGAACTCTAACCCTAACCCTAACACTCACCCGAACCCTAAACCTAACCCTAAACCGAACCCGAACCCTAAAGCTAACCCTAACCCTAACCCTAACCCGAACCCTAAACCTAACCCTAACCGGAACCCTAACCCTAACCCTAACCCGAACCCGAACCCTAACCCTTTACCCGAATCCTAACCCTAAGCCGAACCCTAACCCGAACCCTAACCCTAACCCTTACCCAAAACCCGAACCCTAAACCTAACCCTAAACCTAACCCGAACCCTACCCCGAACCCTAACCCGAACCCCAACCCTAACCCTAACCCGAACCCGACCCAAACCCTAACACTAACCCGAACCCTAACACTAACCCGAACCCCAACCCTAACCCTAACCCGAACCCGAACCCGACCCTAACCCTAACCCGAACCTTAACCCTACCCCGAACCTAACCTAACCCTAACCCTATCCCGAACCCTAACCCTAACCCTAACCCGACCCCTAAACCGAACCCTAACCCGAACCCTAACCCTAACCCGAAACCTAAACCGAACCCAACCCTGACCCGAACCCTAACCCTAACCCGATCCCTAACCCTAACACTAAACCTAACCCGAAACCTAAACCTAACCCGAAACTTAACCCTAAACCTAACCCGAACCGTAACCCAAACCCTAACACTAACCCTAACCCGAACCCTAAACCTAACCCGAAACATAACCCTAACCCTAACCCGAACCCTAACCCGAACCCTAACCCGAACCCTAAACCGAACCCTAACCCTCACCCTAACCCGAACCCTAACCCTAACCCAAACCCTAACCCTAACCCTAACCCTAACCCTAAACCGAACCCTAACCAGAAACCTAACCCAAACCCTAACCCTAACCCTAACTCGAACCCTAACCCGAACCCTAACCCTAACTCTAACCGGAACCCTAACCCTAAACCTAACCCGAACCCTAACCCGAACCCTAACCCTAACCCTAACACTCACCCGAACCCTAACCCTAACCCTAAACCGAACCCTAACCCTAACCCTAACCCTAACTCGAACCCTAACCCGAACCCTAACCCTAACCCTAACCGGAACCCTAACCCTAAACCTAACCCGAACCCTAACCCGAACCCTAACCCGAACCCTAACCCTAACCATAACCAGAACCCTAACCCTAAACATAACCCGAACCCTAACCCGAACCCTAACGCTAACCCTAACCCGACCCCTAACCCGAATCTAACACTAACCCTAACCTGAACACTAACCCCTAACCCTAACCCGAACCTGAACCCTAACCCGAACACTAACCCTAACCCTATTCCGAAACCGAACCCTACCCCTAACCCTAACCCGAACCCTAACCCTAACCCTAACCCTAACCCTAACCCGAACCCTAACCCTAACCCTAACCCTAACCCTAACCCTAACCTGAACCCTAACCCTAACCCTAACCCTAACTCGAACCCTAACTCTAACCCGAAACCTACACCAAAACCTAACCCGAACCCTAACCCTAACCCTAAACCGAACCGTAACCCTAACCCTAACCCGAAACCTAACCCTAACCCTAACCCGAACCCTAACGCTAACCCTAACTCTAACCCTAAACCTAACCCTAACCCGAACCCTAAGCCTAACCCGAACCCTAACCCTAACCCTAAACCGAACCCAAACCCTAACCCTAACCCTAACTCGAACCCTAACCCGAACCCTAACCCTAACCCTAACCGGAACCCTAAACCTAAACCTAACCCGAACCCTAACCCGAACCCTAACCCGAACCCTAACCCTAACCCTAACCAGAACCCTAACCCTAACCATAACCCGAACCCTAACCCGAACCCTAACGCTAACCCTAACCCGACCCCTAACCCGAATCTAACCCTAACCCTAACCTGAACACTAACCCCTAACCCTAACCCGAACCCGAACCCTAAACCGAACCCTAACCCTAACCCTAACCCTAACCCTAACCTGAACCCTAACCCTAACCCTAACCCTAACTCGAACCCTAACTCTAACCCGAACCCTAAACCAAACCCTAACCCGAACCCTAACCCTAACCCTAACCCGAACCGTAACCCTAACCCTAACCCTAACCCGAACCCTAACCCTAACCCTAACCCGAAACCTAACGCTAACCCTAACTCTAACCCTAAACCTAACCCTAACCCGAACCCTAACCCTAACCCGAACTCTAACACGAACCCTAAACCGAAACCTAACCCTAACCCTAACCCTAACGCGAACCCTAACCCTAAACCGAACCCTAACCCTAACCCTAACCCTAACCCTAACCCGAAGCCTAACCAGAAACCTAACCCGAACCCTAACCCTAACGCTAACTCGAACCCTAACCCGAACCCTAACCCTAAACCTAACCGGAAACCTAACCCTAAACCTAACCCGAACCCTAACCCGAACTCTAACCCTAACCCTAACACTCACCCGAACCCTAACCCTAACCCTAATCCGAACCCGAACCCTAACGCTAACCCTAACCCTAACCCTAACCCGAACCCTAAACCTAACCCTAACCGGAACCCTAACCCTAACCCTAACCCGAACCCGAACCCTAACCCTTTACCCGAATCCTAACCCTAACCCGAACCCTAACCCGAACCCTAACCCTAACCCTTACCCCGAACCCGAACCCTAACCCTAACCCTAAACCTAACCCGAACCCTACCCCGAACCCTAACCCGAACCCCAACCCTAACCCTAACCCGAACCCGACACAAACCCTAACCCTAAACCGAACCCTAACACTAGCCCGAACCCTAACCCTAACCCTAACCCTAACCCGAACCCTAACCCTAACCCTAACCCGACCCCTAACCCGAACCCTAACACGAACCCTAAACCTAACCCTAACCCTAAACCTAACCCTAACCCGAAACCTAACCCTAACCCTAACCCGAACCCTAACCCTAACCCGAACCCTAACCCTAACCCTAACACGAACCCTAACCCGAACCCGAACCCGAACCCTAAACCTAACCCGAAACCTAACCCGAACCCAATCCTAACCCGAACCCTAACCCTAACCCGAACCCTAACCGTAACCCGAACACTAACCCTAACCCTAACCCTAACCCTAACCCTAACCCTAACCCCAAACCTAACCCTAACACTAACCCTAACCCTAACCCGAACCCTAACCCTAACCCTAACCCTAACCCGAATCCTAACCCTAACTCCTAACCCGAACCCTAACCCTAACCCGAACCCTAACCCTAACCCAAACCCTAACCCTAACCCGAACCCTAACCTAACCCTAATCCGAAACCTAAACCCTAACCCTAACCCTAACCCTAACCCTAACAGTAACCCCTACACCTAACCCTAACCCTAACCCCAACCCTAACCCTAACACTAACCCTAACCCTAACCCGAACCCTAAACCTAAACCTAACCCTAACCCTAACCCTAATCCGAACACTACCCCTAACCCTAATCCGAACCCTAACCCTAAACCTAACCCGAACCCGAACCCGAACCCTAACACAAACCCTAACGAGAACCCGAACCCTAAACCTAACCCGAAACCTAACCCTAACCCGATCCCTAACCCAACCCGAAACCTAACCCTAACCCTAACCCGAACCCGAACCCGAACCCTAACCCTAACCCGAAACCGAACCCTAACCCTAACCCTAACACGAACCCGAAACCTAACCCTAACCCTAAACCTAACCTTAACCCTAACCCCGAACCCGGACCCTAACCCTAAACCTAACACTAACCCGAACCCTAACCCAAAACCCAACCCTAACCCTAACCCGAACCCGAACCCGAACCCTAACCCTAACCCGAACCCTAACCCTAACCCGACCCTAACCCTAACCCTAACCCGAACCCGAACCCTAACCTTAACCCTAACCCAACCCATAACCCGAACCCTAACACGAACCCTAACCCTAACCCTAAACCTAACCCTAACCCGAACCCTAACCCTAACCCTAACCCGAACCCTAAACCTAAACCGAACCCTAACCCTAACCCTAACCAGAACCCTAACCCTAACTCGAACCCGAACCCTAACCCTAACCCGAAACCTAAACCGAACCCAACCCTGACCCGTACCCTAACCCTAACCCGATCCCTAACACTAACACTAACCGTAACCCGAACCCTAACCCTAACCCTAACCCTAACCCTAACCCCAACGCTATCCCAACCCCGAACCCTAACCCTAACACCTAACCGGAACCCTAACCCTAATCCGAACCCTAACCCTAACACAAACCCTAACCCTAACCCGAACCCTAACCTAACCCTAATCCGAAACCTAACCCTAACCCTAACCCTAACCCTAACCTTAACACTAACCCCTAACCCTAACCCTAACCCTAACCCCAACCCTATCCCAACCCCGAACCCTAACCCTAACACCTAACCGGAACCCTAACCCTAACCCTAACCCGAACCCTAACCCGAACCCTAACCCTAACCCTTACCCCGAACCCGAACCCTAACCCTAACCCTAAACCTAAACCGAACCCTAACCCGAAACCTAACCCGAACCCCAACCCTAACCCTAACCCGAACCCGACCCTAACCCTAACAGTAACCCGAACCCTAACCCTAACCCGAACCCTAACCTTAACCCTAACCCTAACCCGAACCCTAACCCTAACCCAAACCCGACCCCTAACCCGAACCCTAACTCGAACCCTAAACCTAACCCTAACCCTAACCCTAACCCGAACCCTAACCCTAACCCTAACCCGAACCCTAAACCTAAGCCGAACCCTAACCCTAACCCTTTCCCGAACCCTAACCCTAACCCGAACCCGAACCCTAACCCTACCCCGAAACCTAACCCGAACCCGAACCCTAACCCTAACCCTAAACCTAACCCTAACCCAAACCCGAACTCTAACCCTAACCCCTAAACCGAACCCTAACCCTAACCCGAAACCTAACCCTAACCCAAACACTAACCCTAACCCGAACCCTAACCTAACCCTAATCCGAAACCTAACCCTAACCCTAACCCTAACACTAACCCCTAACCCTAACCCTAACCCTAACCGCAACCCTAAACCTAACACTAACCCTAACCCTAACCCGAACCCTAACCCTAACCCTAATCCGAACCTGAACCCTAACCCTAACCCTAACCCTAACCCGACCCAAAACCGAACCCTAACCCTAACCCTAACCCTAACCCTAACACTTACCCGAACCCTAACCCTAACCCTAACACTAACCCGAACCCTAACCCTAACGCTAACCCAAACCCGAACCCTAACCCCAAACCTAACCCTAAGCCTAACCCGAACCCTAACCCTAACCCTAATCCGAACCCTAACCCTAACCCCTAACCCGATCCCTAACCCTAACCCGAACCCTAAACCTAACCCAAACCCTAACCCTAACCCGAACCATAACCTAAACCTAATCCGAAACCTAACCCTAACCCTAACCCTAACCTAACCTTAACCCTAACACTAACCCCTAACCCTAACCCTAACCCTAACCCCAAACCTAACCCTAACACTAACCCTAACCCTAAACAGAACACTAAACCTAACCCTAACCCTAACCCTAACTCTAACCCTAACCCTAATCCGAAACCTACCCCTAACCCTAATCCGAACCCTAACCCTAACCCTAAACCTAACCCTAACCCGAACCCGAACCCTATCCCTAACCCTAACCAGAACCCGAACCCTAACCCTAACCCGAACCCTAACCCGAACCCTAACCCTACCCGAAACCTAACCCTAACCCTAACCCTAACCCGACCCTAACCGAACCCTAAACCTAACCCTAAACCTAACCCTTACCCTAACCCGAACCCTAACCCTAACCCTAACCCGAAACCTAACCCTAACCCTAACCCGAACCCGAACCCTAACACAAACCCTAACCCTAAGCCTAACCCGAACCCTAACCCTAACCCTAACCCGAACCCTAAACCGAACCCTAACCCGAACCCTAACCCTAACCCAAAACCTAACTCTAACCCTAACCCTAACCCTAACCAGAACCCGAACCGTAACCCGAACCCTTAACCTAACCCTAAGCCGAACCCTATCCCTAAACCTAACCCTAACCCTAACCCGAACCCGAACCCTAACCCTAACCCGAACCCTAACCCTAACCCTAAACCGAACCCAAATCCTAACCCTAACCCGAACCCTAACCCGAACCCTAAACCTAACCCTAACCCTAACCCTAACGCGAACCCTAACCCTAATCCCTAACCCTAACCTAAACCCTAACCCGAACCCGAACCCAAACCCTAACCCTAACCCCTAACCCTAACCCTAACCCTAACCCTAACCCGAACCCGAACCCTAAACCTAACCCGAAACCTAACACGAACCCTAACCCTAACCCGAACCCGAACCCTAACACTAACCCTAACCCAAACCCTAACCCTAACACGAACCCTAACTCTAACCTGAACCCTAAACCGAACCCTAACCCGAACCCTAACACTAACCCTAACCCTAACCCTAACCTAACCCTAATCCGAATCCTAACCCTAACCCTAACCCTAACCCTACCCGAAACCTAACCCTAACCCGAACCCTAACCCTAACCCTAACCCTAACCCGAACACTAACCCTAAACCGAACCCTAACCCTAACCCTAACCCGAACCCTAACCCTAACCCTAACCTAACCCTAATCCGAAACCTAACCCTAACCCTAACCCTAACCCTAACCCTAACCATAACACTAACCCCTAACCCTAACCCGAAACCTAACCCTAAACCTTACCCGAACCCGAAACCTAACCCCTAACCCGAAACCGAACCCTAAACCTAACCCTAACCCTAACCCTAACCCTAAACCGAAACCGAACCCTATCCCTAACCCGAACCCTAACCCTAACCCTAACCCGAACACAAACCTTAACCCGAACCCTAACCCTAAACCTAACCCGAACCCAAACCCTAACACGAACCCTAACCCTAACCCGAACCCTAACCCTAACCCTAAACCTAACCCGCAGCCTAACCCTAACCCGAACCCAATCCCTAACACTAAACCTAACCCTAAACCTAAACCTAACCCGAACCCTAACCCTAACCCGAACCCGAAACCTAACCCTAACCCTAACCCTAACCCTAACCCCAAACCTAACCCTAACACTAACCCTAACCCTAAACCGAACCCTAACCCTAACCCTAACCCTAACCCTAACCCTAACCCTCACCAGAACCCTAACCCTAACCCTAACCCTAACCCTAACCCGAACCCTAACTCTAACCCGAACCCTAAACCGAACCCTAACCCGAAAACTAAAAACTAACCCTAAACCGAACCGTAACCCTAACCCTAACCCTAACCCGAACCCTAACCCTAACCCTTACCCGAAACCTAACCCTAACCCTAACCCGACCCCTAACCCGAACCCTAACACGAAACCTAAACCTAACCCTAACCCTAACCCTAACCCGAACCCTAACCCTAACCCTAACCCGAATCCTAACCCTAACCCGAACCCTAACCCTAACCCGAACCCGAACCCTAACACGAACCCTAAACCTAACCCTAACCCTAACCCTAACCCGAAACCTAACCCGCAGCCTAACCCTAACCCGAACCCAATCCCTAACACTAAACCTAACCCTAAACCTAAACCTAACCCGAACCCTAACCATAACCCGAACCCGAAACCTAACCCTAACCCTAACCCTAACCCTAACCCTAACCCCAAACCTAACCCTAACACTAACCCTAACCCTAAACCGAACCCTAACCCTAACCCGAACCCTAACCCTAACCCTAACCCTAACCCTAACCCTCACCAGAACCATAACCCTAACCCTAACCCTAACCCTAACCCGAACTCTAACTCTAACCCGAACGCTAAACCGAACCCTAACCCGAAAACTAAAAACTAACCCTAAACCGAACCGTAACCCTAACCCTAACCCGAACCCTAACCCTAACCCTTACCCGAAACCTAACCCTAACCCTAACCCGACCCCTAACCCGAACCCTAACACGAAACCTAAACCTAACCCTAACCCTAACCCTAACCCGAAACCTAACCCTAACCCTAACCCGAATCCTAACCCTAACCCGAACCCTAACCCTAACCCGAACCCGAACCCTAACACGAACCCTAAACCTAACCCTAACCCTAACCCTAACCCGAAACCTAACCCTAACCCGCATCGTAATCCTAACCCTAACACGAACCCTAACTCTAACCCGAACCCTAAACCGAAACCTAACCCGAACCCTAACCCTAACACGAACCCTAAACCTAACCCTAACCCTAACCCTAACCCGAACACTAACCCTAACACTAACCCTAACCCAAACGCGAACCCTAACCCAAACCCTACCCCTAACCCTAATCCGAAACCTAACCCTAACCCTAAACCTAACCCTAACCCGAACCCGAACCCTAACCCTAACCCTAACCAGAACCCGAACACTAACCCTAACCCGAACCCTAACCATAACCCGAACCCTAACCCTACCCTAAACCTAACCCTAACCCTAACACGAAACCGAACCCGAACCCTAACCCTAACCCGAACCTGAACCCTAACCCTAACCCGAACCCTAACCCGAACCCGAACAATAACCCGAACCCGAACCCTAACCCTAAACCTAACTCTAACCCAAAACCTAAACCGAACCCCAATTCGAACCCTAAACCTAACCCGAACCCGAACCCGAAACCTAACACTAACCCTAACAGGAACCCGAACCCTAACCCTAACCGAACCCGAACCCTAACACTAACCCTAACCCTAACCCTAACCCTAACCCCGAACCCGGACCCTAACCCTAAATCTAACCCTAAACCGAACCCTAACCCGAACCCTAACCCGAACCCCAACCCTAACCCTAACCCAAACACGAACCCTAACCCGAACCCGAACCCTAACCCTAACCCGACCCTAACCATAACCCTAACCCTAACCCGAACCCTAACCCTAACCCTAACCCGAACCCTAATCCGAACCCTAACACGAACCCTAACCCTAACCCTAACCCGACCCCTAACCCGAATCTAAACCTAACCCTAACCTGAACACTAACCCCTTACCCTAACCCGAACCCGAACCCTAACCCGAACCCTAACCCTAACCCTAAACCGAACCCGAACCCTAACCCTAACACTAACCCGAACCCTAACCCTAACCCTAACCCTAACCCTAACCCTAACCCGAACCCTAACCCTAACACTAACCCGAACCCTAACCCTAACCCTAACCCTAACTCGAACTCTAACTCTAACCCGAACCCTAAACCAAACCCTAACAAGAACCCTAACCCTAACCCTAACCCGAACCGTAACCCTAACCCTAACCCTAACACGAAACCTAACCCTAACCCTAACCCAAACCCTAACCCTAAACCTAACCCGAACCCTAAACCGAACCCTAACCCTAACCCTAACCCTAACCCTAACCCTAACCCTAACCCGAACCCTAAACCTAACCCTAACCGGAACCCTAACCCTAACCCTAACCCTAAACCGAACCCTAAACCTAACCCTAACCCGAAACCTCACCGTAACCCGAACCCTAACCCTAACCCTAACCCGAACCCTAACCCTAAACCTAACCCGAACCCTAACCCGAACCCTAACCCTAACACTAACCTGAACACTAACCCCTAACCCTAACCCGAACCCTAACCCTAACCCTACCGCTAACCCTAAACCTAACCCTAACCCGAACCCTAACCCTAACACGAACCCTAAACCGAACCCTAACCCGAACCCTAACCCTAACCCTAACCTAACCCTAATCCGAACCTTAACCCTAACCCTAACCCTAACCCTAACCCTAACCCCAACACTAACCCTAACACTAACCCTAACCCGAACCCTAACCCTAACCCTAACCCTAAACCTAACCCAAACCCGAACCCTAACCCTAACCCCTAACCCGAACCCTAACCCGAACCCTAACCCTAACCCAAACCCTAACCCTAACCCGAACCCTAACCTAACCCTAATGCGAAACCTAACCCTAACCCTAACCCTAACCCTAACAATAACACTAACCCCTAACCCTAACCCTAACCCTAACCCCAACCCTAACCCTAACACTAAACCTAACCCTAACCCGAACCCTAACCCTAACCCAAACCCTAACCCTAACCCGAACCCTAACCTAACCCTAATGGGAAACCTAACCCTAACCCTAACCCTAACCCTAACAATAACACTAACCCCTAACCCTAACCCTAACCCTAACCCCAACCCTAACCCTAACACTAAACCTAACCCTAATCCGAACCCTAACCCTAACCCTAAACCTAACCCTAACCCGAACCCGAACACTAACACTAACCCTAACCATAACCCGAACCCTAACACTAACCCGAACCCTAACCCTAACCCGAACCCTAACCCTACCCGAAACCTAACCCTAACCCTAACCCTAACCCGAACCCTAAACCTAACCCTAACCATAAACCGAACCCTAACCCTAACCCGAACACTAACCCGAACCCGAACAATAACCCGAACCCGAACCCTAACCCTAAACCTAACCCTAACCCTAACACGAACCCGAACCCGAACCCTAACCCTAACCCTAACCCTAACACGAACCCGAACCCTAACCCTAACCCGAACCCTAAAACTAACCCTAACCCCGAACCCGGACCCTAATCCTAATCCTAAACCTAACCCTAACCCGAAACCTAACCCGAACCCTAACCCGAACCCCAAGCTTAACCCTAACCCGAACCCGAAACCGAACCCGAACCCTAACCCGAACCCTAACCCTAACCCGACCCTAAACCTAACCCTAACCCTAACCCGAACCCTAACACTAACCCTAACCCGACCCCTAACCCGAACCCTAACACGAACCCTAACCCTAACCCTAAACCTAACCCTAACCCGAACCCTAAACCTACCCTATCCCGAACCCTAACACGAACCCGAACCCTAACCCTAAGCCTAAACCGAAACCTAAACCTAACCCGAACCTTAACCCTAAACCGAACCCGAACCCTAACCCGAACCCTAACCCTAACCCTAACCAGAACCCTAACCCTAACCCGAAACCTAACCCTAACCCTAAACCGAACCCTAACCCTAACCCTAACCCGAACCCTAACCGTAACATGAACCCTTACCCTAACCCTAAACCTAACCCTATCCCGAACCCTAACCCTAACCATAACCCGAACCCTTACCCGAACACTAACCCTAACCCTAACCTGAACACTAACCCCTAACCCTAACCCGAACCCTAACCCTCACCCGAACCCTAATACTAACCCTAACCCGAACCCTAACCCGAACCCTAACCCTACCCCTAACCCTAACCCGAACCCTAAACCTAACCCTAACTCTAACCCTAAACCTAACCCTAACCCGAACCCTAACCCTAACCCGAACCCTAACCCGAACCCTAACCCGAACCCTAACCCTAACCCTAACCCTAACCCGAACCCTAACCCTAACCCGAACCCTAACCCTAACCCGAACCCTAACCCTAACCCTAACCATAACCCTAACCCGAACCCTAACCCGAAACCTAACCCGAACCCTAACCCTAAACCTAACTCGAACCCTAACCCGAACCCTAACCCTAACCCTAACCGGAACCCTAACCCTAACCCTAACCAGAACCCTAACCCGAACCCTAACCCTAACCCTAACCCTCACCCGAACCATAACCCTAACCTTAAACCGAACCCTAACCCTAACCATAACACGAACACGAACCCTAACCCGAACACTAACCCTAACCCTAATCCGAATCCTAACCCTAACCCTAAACCTAACCCTAGCACGAACCCTAATACTAACCCGAATCCGAACCCTAACCCTAACCCTTAACCTAACCCTAACCCTAACCCGAACCTTAACCCGAAACCTAACCCTAACCCGAACCCTAACCCTAACCCTAAACTGAACACTAACCCTAAACCGAACCCTAACCCGAACCCTAACCCTAACCCTAACCCGACCCCTAACAGGAAACCTAACACGAACCCTAACCCTAACCCTAACCCTAACCCTAACCCGAACCCTAACCCTAACCCTAACCCGAACCCTAACCCTAACCCGAACACTAACCCTAACCCTAACCCGAACCCTAACCCTAACTCGAACCCGAAACCTAACCCTAACCCGAAACCTAAACCGAACCCAACCCTAACCCGAACCCTAACCCTAACCCGATCCCTAACCCTAACACTAACCCTAACGCGAAACCTAAACCTAACCCAAACCTTAACCCTAAACCTAACCCGAACCCTAACCAGAACCCTAACCCTAATCCTAACCCGAACCCTAACCCTAACCCGAAACCTAAACCTAACCCTAACCCGAAACCTAACCCTAACACTAACCCGAACCCTAACCGTATCCTGAAACCTAACCCTAACCCTAACCCTAAACCGAACCCTAACCCTAACCCTAACCCGAACCTTAACCCGAAACCTAACCCTAACCCTAACCCGAAACCTAACCCTAACACTAACCCGAACCCTAACCGTATCCCGAAACCTAACCCTAACCCTAACCCTAAACCTAACCCTAACCCTAACCCGAACCCTAACCTAACCGAACCCTAACCCTAACCTAACCCGAACACTAACCCTAACTCTAACCCTAAAACTAACCAGAACCCTAAACCTAACCCTAACTATAACCCTGAACCTAACCCTAACCCGAACCCTAACCCTAACCCGAACCCTAACCCGAACCCTAAACCGAACCCTAACCCTAACCCTAACCCTAACCCGAACCCTAACCCTAACCCGAACACTAAACCTAACCCTAACCCTAACCCGAACCCTAACCCGAAACCTAAACCGAACCCTAACCCTACTCTAACCCTAACTCGAACCCTAAGCCGAACCCTAACCCTAACCCGAACCCTAAACCTAACCCTAACCCGAACCCTAACCCTAACCCTAACCCTCACGCGAACCCTAACCCTAACACTAAACCTAACCCTAAACCTAACCCTAACCCTAAATCGAACCATTACCCGAACCCTAACCCTAACCCTAACCGGAACCCTAACCCTAAACCTAACCCGAACCCTAAACCGAACCCTAACCCGAACCCTAACCCGAACCCTAACCCTAAACATAACCCGAACCCTAACCCGAAACCTAACCCTAACCCTAACCCGACCCCTAACCCGAATCTAACCCTAACCCTAACCTGAACACTAACCCCTAACCCTAACCCGAACACGAACCCTATCCCGAACCCTAACCCTAACCCTACCCCTAACCCGAACCCTAGCCCTAACCCTAACCCGAACCCTAACCCTAACCCTAACTCTAACCCTAACACGAACCCTAACCCTAACCCTAACCCTAACCCTAACCCTAACCCGAACCCTAACCCTAACCCTAAACCTAACTCGAACCCTAATTCTAACCCGAACCCTAAACCAAACCCTAACCCGAACCCTAACCCTAACCCTAACCCTCACGCGAACCCTAACCCTAACACTAAACCTAACCCTAAACCTAACCCTAACCCTAACTCGAACCCTTACCCGAACCCTAACCCTAACCCTAACCGGAACCCTAACCCTAAACCTAACCCGAACCCTAAACCGAACCCTAACCCGAACCCTAACCCGAACCCTAACCCTAAACATAACCCGAACCCTAACCCGAAACCTAACCCTAACCCTAACCCGATCCCTAACCCGAATCTAACCCTAACCCTAACCTGAACACTAACCCCTAACCCTAACCCGAACACGAACCCTATCCCGAACCCTAACCCTAACCCTACCCCTAACCCGAACCCTAGCCCTAACCCTAACCCGAACCCTAACCCTAACCCTAACTCTAACCCTAACACGAACCCTAACCCTAACCCTAACCCTAACCCTAACCCTAACCCGAACCCTAACCCTAACCCTAAACCTACCTCGAACCCTAACTCTAACCCGAACCCTAAACCAAACCCTAACCCGAACCCTAACCCTAACCCTAACCCGAACCGTAACCCTAACCCTAAACGTAACCCGAACCCTAACCCTAACCCTAACCTGAACCCGAACCCTAACCCTAAACCTAACCCGAACCCTAACCCGAACCCTAACCCTAACCCTAACCTGAACCCTAACACCTAACCCTAACCCGAACCCGAACCCTAACCCTAACACTACCGCTAACCCTAAACCTAACCCTAACCCGAACCCTAACCCTAACCCGAACCCTAACCCGAACCCTAACCCGAACCCTAACCCTAACCCTAACCTAACCCTAATCCGAACCCTAACCCTAACCCTAACCCTAACCCTAACCCTAACCCCAACCCTAACCCTAACACTAAACCTAACCCTAACCCGAAACCTAACCCTAACCCTAACCCTAACCCTAACCCGAATCCTAACCCTAACTCCTAACCCGAACCCTAACCTTAACACGAAACCTAACCCTAACCCAAACCCTAACCCTAACCCGAAACCTAACCTAACCCTAATCCGAAACCTAACCCTAACCCTAACCCTAACCCTAACACTAACCCCTAACCCTAACCCTAACCCTAACCCCAACACTAACCCTAACACTAACCCTAACCCTAACCCGAACCCTAAACCTAAACCTAACCCTAACCCTAACCCTAATCCGAACCCTACCCCTAACCCTAATCCGAACCCTAACCCTAAACCTAACCCGAACCCGAACCCGAACCCTAACACTAACCCTAACGAGAACCCGAACCCTAAACCTAACCCGAACCCTAACCCGATCCCTAACCCAACCCGAAACCTAACCCTAACCCTAACCCGAAC
>JAVLSZ010000047.1:445000-460000 GCA_032313775.1 Urocyon cinereoargenteus | reverse complement strand
CCGAACCCTAACCCTAACCCGAACCCTAACCCTAACCCTAACCATAACCCTAACCCGAACCCTAACCCGAAACCTAACCCGAACCCTAACCCTAAACCTAACTCGAACCCTAACCAGAACCCTAACCCTAACCCTAACCGGAACCCTAACCCTAACCCTAACCAGAACCCTAACCCGAACCCTAACCCTAACCCTAACCCTCACCCGAACCATAACCCTAACCTTAAACCGAACCCTAACCCTAACCATAACACGAACACGAACCCTAACCCGAACACTAACCCTAACCCTAATCCGAATCCTAACCCTAACCCTAACCCTAACCCTAGCACGAACCCTAACATTAACCCGAATCCGAACCCTAACCCTAACCATTAACCTAACCCTAACCCTAACCCGAACCTTAACCCGAAACCTAACCCTAACCCGAACCCTAACCCTAACCCTAAACTGAACACTAACCCTAAACCGAACCCTAACCCGAACCCAAACCCTAACCTTAACCCGACCCCTAACAGGAAACCTAACACGAACCCTAACCCTAACCCTAACCCTAACCCGAACCCTAACCCTAACCCGAACACTAACCCTAACCCTAACCCGAACCCTAACCCTAACTCTAACCCGAAACCTAACCATAACCCGAAACCTAAACCGAACCCAACCCTAACCCGAACCCTAACCCTAACCCGATCCCTAACCCTAACACTAACCCTAACGCGAAACCTAAACCTAACCCAAACCTTAACCCTAAACCTAACCCGAACCCTAACCAGAACCCTAACCCTAATCCTAACCCGAACCCTAACCCTAACCCAAAACCTAAACCTAACCCTAACCCGAAACCTAACCCTAACACAAACCCGAACCCAAACCGTATCCCGAAACCTAACCTTAACCCTAACCCTAAACCTAACCCTAACCCTAACCCGAACCCTAACCTAACCGAACCCTAACCCTAACCTAACCCGAACACTAACCCTAACTCTAACCCTAAACCTAACCCGAACCCTAAACCTAACCCTAACTATAACCCTGAACCTAACCCTAACCCGAACCCTAACCCTAACCCGAACCCTAACCCGAACCCTAAACCGAACCCTAACCCTAACCATAACCCTAACCCGAACCCTAACCCTAACCCGAACACTAAACCTAACCCTAACCCTAAACCGAACCCTAACCCGAAACCTAACCCGAACCCTAACCCTACTCTAACCCTAACTCGAACCCTAACCCGAACCCTAACCCTAACCCGAACCCTAAACCTAACCCTAACCCGTACCCTAACCCTAACCCTAACCCTCACCCGAACCCTAACCCTAACCCTAAACCTAACCCTAAACCTAACCCTAACCCTAACTCGAACCCTTACCCGAACCCTAACCCTAACCCTAACCGGAACCCTAACCCTTAACCTAACCCGAACCCTAAACCGAACCCTAACCCGAACCCTAACCCGAACCCTAACCCTAAACATAACCCGAACCCTAACCCGAAACCTAACCCTAACCCTAACCCGACCCCTAACCCGAATCTAACTCTAACACTAACCTGAACACTAACCCCTAACCCTAACCCGAACACGAACCCTATCCCGAACCCTAACCCTAACCCTAACCCGAACCCGAACCCTAGCCCTAACCCTAACCCGAACCCTAACCATAACCCTAACCCTAACCCGAACCCTAACCCTAACCCTAACCCTAACCCTAACCCTAACCCGAACCCTAAACCAAACCCTATCCCGAACCCTAACCCTAACCCTAACCCTAAACGTAACCCGAACCCTCACCCTAACCCTAACCCGAACCCGAACCCTAACCCTAAACCTAACCCGAACCCTAACCCGAACCCTAACCCTAACCCTAACCTGAACCCTAACCCCTAACCCTAACCCGAACCCGAACCCTAACCCTAACACTACCGCTAACCCTAAACCTAACCCTAACCCGAACCCTAAACCTAACCCGAACACTAACCCGAACCCTAACCCGAACCATAACCCTAACCCTAACCTAACCCTAATCCGAACCCTAACCCTAACCTTAAACCTAACCCTAACCCTAACCCCAACCCTAACCCTAACACTAAACCTAACCCTAACCCGAACCCTAACCCTAACCCTAACCCTAACCCTAACCCGAATCCTAACCCTAACTCCTAACCCGAACCCTAACCCTAACCCGAAACCTAACCCTAACCCAAACCCTAACCCTAACCCGAAACCTAACCTAACCCTAATCCGAAACCTAACCCTAACCCTAACCCTAACCCTAACACTAACCCCTAACCCTAACCCTAACCCTAACCCCAACACTAACCCTAACACTAACCCTAACCCTAACCCGAACCCTAAACCTAAACCTAACCCTAACCCTAACCCTAATCCGAACCCTACCCCTAACCCTAATCCGAACCCTAACCATAAACCTAACCCGAACCCGAACCCGAACCCTAACACTAACCCTAACGAGAACCCGAACCCTAAACCTAACCCGAACCCTAACCCTAACCCGATCCCTAACCCAACCCGAAACCTAACCCTAACCCTAACCCGAACCCGAACCCGAACCCTAACCCTAACCCTAACCTGAAACCTAAACCTAAACCGAACCCTAACCCGAACACGAACAATAACCCGAACCCGAACCCTAACCCTAACCCTAACTCTAACCCAAACCCTAAACCGAACCCTAACTCGAACCCTAAACCTAACCCGAACCCGAACCCGAAACCGAAACCTAACCCTAACCCTAAAACGAACCCGAAACCTAACCCTAACCCTAAACCTAACCTTAACCCTAACCCCGAACCCGGACCCTAACCCTAAACCTAACACTAACCCGAACCCTAACCCAAACCCCAACCCTAACCCTAACCCGAACCCGAACCCGAACCCGAACCCTAACCCTAACCTGAACCCTAACCCTAACCCGACCCTAACCCTAAGCCTAACCCTAACCCGAACCCTAACCCTAACCCTAACCCAACACATAACCCGAACCCTAACACGAACCCTAACCCTAACCCTAAACCTAACCCTAACCCGAACCCTAACCCTAAACCTAACCCGAACCCTAAACCTAAACCGAACCCTAACCCTAATCTAACCCGAACCCTAACCCTAACTCGAACCCGAACCCTAACCCTAACCCGAAACCTAAACCGAACCCTAACCCTAACACTAACCTGAACCCTAACCCTAACCCTACCCCGAACCCTAACCCGAACCGTAACCCTAACCCTAACCCTAACCCGAACCCTAACACGAACCCTAAAGCTAACCCTAAACCTAACCCTAACCCGAACCCTAACCCTAACCCTTACCCGAACCCTAACCCTAACCCGAACCCTAACCCAAACCCTAACCCGAACCCTAACCCTAACCCGAACCCGAACCCTAACCCTAACCCAAAACCTAACCCGAACCCAACACTAACCCGAAACCTAACCCTAACCCGAACCCTAACACTAACCCTAACCCTAACCCGAAACCTAAACCTAATCCGAACCCTAAACCTAAACCTAAACCAAACCCAAACCCGAACCCTAACCCTAACCCTAACCCGAACTCTAACCCTAACCCGAACCCTAAACCTAACCCTAACCCGAACCCTAAACCTAACCCTAACCCGAACCCTAACCATAACCCGAACCCTAAACCTAACCCTAACCCTAACCCGAACCCTAACCCTAAAACTAACCCGAACCCTAAACCGAACCCTAACCCTAATCCTAACCTGAACACTAACCCCTAACCCTAACCCAAACCCGAACCCTAACGCTAACCCTACCGCTAACCCTAAACCTAACCCTAACCCGAACCCTAACCCGAACCCTAACCCGAAACCTAACCCTACCCCTAACCTAACCCTAATCCGAAACCTAACCCTAACCCTAACCCTAACCCTAACCCAAACCCGAACCCTAACACTAACCCATAACCCGAACCCTAACCCTAACCCGAACCCTAACACTAACCCAAACCCTAACCCTAACCTGAACCCTAACCTAACCCTAATCCAAAACCTAACCCTAACCCTAACCCTAACCCTAACCCTAACACTAACCCCTAACCCTAACTCTAACCCTAACCCCAACCCTAACCCTAACACTAACCCTAACCCTAACCCGAACCCTAAACCTAACCCTAAACCGAACCCGAACCCTAAAGCTAACCCTAACCCTAACCCTAACCCGAACCCTAAACCTAACCCTAACCGGAACCCTAACCCTAACCCTAACCCGAACCCGAACCCTAACCCTTTACCCGAATCCTAACCCTAAGCCGAACCCTAACCCGAACCCTAACCCTAACCCTTACCCAAAACCCGAACCCTAAACCTAACCCTAAACCTAACCCGAACCCTACCCCGAACCCTAACCCGAACCCCAACCCTAACCCTAACCCGAACCCGACCCAAACCCTAACACTAACCCGAACCCTAACACTAACCCGAACCCCAACCCTAACCCTAACCCGAACCCGAACCCGACCCTAACCCTAACCCGAACCTTAACCCTACCCCGAACCTAACCTAACCCTAACCCTATCCCGAACCCTAACCCTAACCCTAACCCGACCCCTAAACCGAACCCTAACCCGAACCCTAACCCTAACGCGAAACCTAAACCGAACCCAACCCTGACCCGAACCCTAACCCTAACCCGATCCCTAACCCTAACACTAAACCTAACCCGAAACCTAAACCTAACCCGAACCTTAACCCTAAACCTAACCCGAACCGTAACCCAAACCCTAACACTAACCCTAACCCGAACCCTAAACCTAACCCGAAACATAACCCTAACCCTAACCCGAACCCTAACCCGAACCCTAACCCGAACCCTAAACCGAACCCTAACCCTCACCCTAACCCGAACCCTAACCCTAACCCAAACCCTAACCCTAACCCTAACCCTAACCCTAAACCGAACCCTAACCAGAAACCTAACCCAAACCCTAACCCTAACCCTAACTCGAACCCTAACCCGAACCCTAACCCTAACTCTAACCGGAACCCTAACCCTAAACCTAACCCGAACCCTAACCCGAACCCTAACCCTAACCCTAACACTCACCCGAACCCTAACCCTAACCCTAAACCGAACCCTAACCCTAACCCTAACCCTAACTCGAACCCTAACCCGAACCCTAACCCTAACCCTAACCGGAACCCTAACCCTAAACCTAACCCGAACCCTAACCCGAACCCTAACCCGAACCCTAACCCTAACCATAACCAGAACCCTAACCCTAAACATAACCCGAACCCTAACCCGAACCCTAACGCTAACCCTAACCCGACCCCTAACCCGAATCTAACACTAACCCTAACCTGAACACTAACCCCTAACCCTAACCCGAACCTGAACCCTAACCCGAACACTAACCCTAACCCTATTCCGAAACCGAACCCTACCCCTAACCCTAACCCGAACCCTAACCCTAACCCTAACCCTAACCCTAACCCGAACCCTAACCCTAACCCTAACCCTAACCCTAACCTGAACCCTAACCCTAACCCTAACCCTAACTCGAACCCTAACTCTAACCCGAAACCTACACCAAAACCTAACCCGAACCCTAACCCTAACCCTAACCCGAACCGTAACCCTAACCCTAACCCTAACCCGAAACCTAACCCTAACCCTAACCCGAACCCTAACGCTAACCCTAACTCTAACCCTAAACCTAACCCTAACCCGAACCCTAAGCCTAACCCGAACCCTAACCCTAACCCTAAACCGAACCCAAACCCTAACCCTAACCCTAACTCGAACCCTAACCCGAACCCTAACCCTAACCCTAACCGGAACCCTAAACCTAAACCTAACCCGAACCCTAACCCGAACCCTAACCCGAACCCTAACCCTAACCCTAACCAGAACCCTAACCCTAACCATAACCCGAACCCTAACCCGAACCCTAACGCTAACCCTAACCCGACCCCTAACCCGAATCTAACCCTAACCCTAACCTGAACACTAACCCCTAACCCTAACCCGAACCCGAACCCTAAACCGAACCCTAACCCTAACCCTAACCCTAACCCTAACCTGAACCCTAACCCTAACCCTAACCCTAACTCGAACCCTAACTCTAACCCGAACCCTAAACCAAACCCTAACCCGAACCCTAACCCTAACCCTAACCCGAACCGTAACCCTAACCCTAACCCTAACCCGAACCCTAACCCTAACCCTAACCCGAAACCTAACGCTAACCCTAACTCTAACCCTAAACCTAACCCTAACCCGAACCCTAACCCTAACCCGAACTCTAACACGAACCCTAAACCGAAACCTAACCCTAACCCTAACCCTAACGCGAACCCTAACCCTAAACCGAACCCTAACCCTAACCCTAACCCTAACCCTAACCCTAACCCGAAGCCTAACCAGAAACCTAACCCGAACCCTAACCCTAACGCTAACTCGAACCCTAACCCGAACCCTAACCCTAAACCTAACCGGAAACCTAACCCTAAACCTAACCCGAACCCTAACCCGAACTCTAACCCTAACCCTAACACTCACCCGAACCCTAACCCTAACCCTAATCCGAACCCGAACCCTAACGCTAACCCTAACCCTAACCCTAACCCGAACCCTAAACCTAACCCTAACCGGAACCCTAACCCTAACCCTAACCCGAACCCGAACCCTAACCCTTTACCCGAATCCTAACCCTAACCCGAACCCTAACCCGAACCCTAACCCTAACCCTTACCCCGAACCCGAACCCTAACCCTAACCCTAAACCTAACCCGAACCCTACCCCGAACCCTAACCCGAACCCCAACCCTAACCCTAACCCGAACCCGACACAAACCCTAACCCTAACCCGAACCCTAACACTAGCCCGAACCCTAACCCTAACCCTAACCCTAACCCGAACCCTAACCCTAACCCTAACCCGACCCCTAACCCGAACCCTAACACGAACCCTAAACCTAACCCTAACCCTAACCCTAACCCTAACCCGAAACCTAACCCTAACCCTAACCCGAACCCTAACCCTAACCCGAACCCTAACCCTAACCCTAACACGAACCCTAACCCGAACCCGAACCCGAACCCTAAACCTAACCCGAAACCTAACCCGAACCCAATCCTAACCCGAACCCTAACCCTAACCCGAACCCTAACCGTAACCCGAACACTAACCCTAACCCTAACCCTAACCCGAACCCGAACCCTAACCCTAACCCTAACCACCCTAATCCGAACCCTAACCCTAACCCTAACCCTAACCCTAACCCCAAACCTAACCCTAACACTAACCCTAACCCTAACCCGAACCCTAACCCTAACCCTAACCCTAACCCTAACCCGAATCCTAACCCTAACTCCTAACCCGAACCCTAACCCTAACCCGAACCCTAACCCTAACCCAAACCCTAACCCTAACCCGAACCCTAACCTAACCCTAATCCGAAACCTAAACCCTAACCCTAACCCTAAGCCTAACCCTAACAGTAACCCCTACACCTAACCCTAACCCTAACCCCAACCCTAACCCTAACACTAACCCTAACCCTAACCCGAACCCTAAACCTAAACCTAACCCTAACCCTAACCCTAATCCGAACACTACCCCTAACCCTAATCCGAACCCTAACCCTAAACCTAACCCGAACCCGAACCCGAACCCTAACACAAACCCTAACGAGAACCCGAACCCTAAACCTAACCCGAAACCTAACCCTAACCCGATCCCTAACCCAACCCGAAACCTAACCCTAACCCTAACCCGAACCCGAACCCGAACCCTAACCCTAACCCGAAACCGAACCCTAACCCTAACCCTAACACGAACCCGAAACCTAACCCTAACCCTAAACCTAACCTTAACCCTAACCCCGAACCCGGACCCTAACCCTAAACCTAACACTAACCCGAACCCTAACCCAAAACCCAACCCTAACCCTAACCCGAACCCGAACCCGAACCCTAACCCTAACCCGAACCCTAACCCTAACCCGACCCTAACCCTAACCCTAACCCGAACCCGAACCCTAACCTTAACCCTAACCCAACCCATAACCCGAACCCTAACACGAACCCTAACCCTAACCCTAAACCTAACCCTAACCCGAACCCTAACCCTAACCCTAACCCGAACCCTAAACCTAAACCGAACCCTAACCCTAACCCTAACCAGAACCCTAACCCTAACTCGAACCCGAACCCTAACCCTAACCCGAAACCTAAACCGAACCCAACCCTGACCCGTACCCTAACCCTAACCCGATCCCTAACACTAACACTAACCGTAACCCGAACCCTAACCCTAACCCTAACCCTAACCCTAACCCCAACGCTATCCCAACCCCGAACCCTAACCCTAACACCTAACCGGAACCCTAACCCTAATCCGAACCCTAACCCTAACACAAACCCTAACCCTAACCCGAACCCTAACCTAACCCTAATCCGAAACCTAACCCTAACCCTAACCCTAACCCTAACCTTAACACTAACCCCTAACCCTAACCCTAACCCTAACCCCAACCCTATCCCAACCCCGAACCCTAACCCTAACACCTAACCGGAACCCTAACCCTAACCCTAACCCGAACCCTAACCCGAACCCTAACCCTAACCCTTACCCCGAACCCGAACCCTAACCCTAACCCTAAACCTAACCCGAACCCTAACCCGAAACCTAACCCGAACCCCAACCCTAACCCTAACCCGAACCCGACCCTAACCCTAACAGTAACCCGAACCCTAACCCTAACCCGAACCCTAACCTTAACCCTAACCCTAACCCGAACCCTAACCCTAACCCAAACCCGACCCCTAACCCGAACCCTAACTCGAACCCTAAACCTAACCCTAACCCTAACCCTAACCCGAACCCTAACCCTAACCCTAACCCGAACCCTAAACCTAAGCCAAACCCTAACCCTAAGCCTAACCCGAACCCTAACCCTAACCCTAAACCGAACCCAAACCCTAACCCTAACCCTAACTCGAACCCTAACCCGAACCCTAACCCTAACCCTAACCGGAACCCTAAACCTAAACCTAACCCGAACCCTAACCCGAACCCTAACCCGAACCCTAACCCTAACCCTAACCAGAACCCTAACCCTAACCATAACCCGAACCCTAACCCGAACCCTAACGCTAACCCTAACCCGACCCCTAACCCGAATCTAACCCTAACCCTAACCTGAACACTAACCCCTAACCCTAACCCGAACCCGAACCCTAAACCGAACCCTAACCCTAACCCTAACCCTAACCCTAACCTGAACCCTAACGCTAACCCTAACCCTAACTCGAACCCTAACTCTAACCCGAACCCTAAACCAAACCCTAACCCGAACCCTAACCCTAACCCTAACCCGAACCGTAACCCTAACCCTAACCCTAACCCGAACCCTAACCCTAACCCTAACCCGAAACCTAACGCTAACCCTAACTCTAACCCTAAACCTAACCCTAACCCGAACCCTAACCCTAACCCGAACTCTAACACGAACCCTAAACCGAAACCTAACCCTAACCCTAACCCTAACGCGAACCCTAACCCTAAACCGAACCCTAACCCTAACCCTAACACTAACCCTAACCCTAACCCGAAGCCTAACCAGAAACCTAACCCGAACCCTAACCCTAACGCTAACTCGAACCCTAACCCGAACCCTAACCCTAAACCTAACCGGAAACCTAACCCTAAACCTAACCCGAACCCTAACCCGAACTCTAACCCTAACCCTAACACTCACCCGAACCCTAACCCTAACCCTAATCCGAACCCGAACCCTAACGCTAACCCTAACCCTAACCCTAACCCGAACCCTAAACCTAACCCTAACCGGAACCCTAACCCTAACCCTAACCCGAACCCGAACCCTAACCCTTTACCCGAATCCTAACCCTAACCCGAACCCTAACCCGAACCCTAACCCTAACCCTTACCCCGAACCCGAACCCTAACCCTAACCCTAAACCTAACCCGAACCCTACCCCGAACCCTAACCCGAACCCCAACCCTAACCCTAACCCGAACCCGACACAAACCCTAACCCTAACCCGAACCCTAACACTAGCCCGAACCCTAACCCTAACCCTAAACCTAACCCGAACCCTAACCCTAACCCTAACCCGACCCCTAACCCGAACCCTAACACGAACCCTAATCCTAACCCTAACCCTAACCCTAACCCTAACCCGAAACCTAACCCTAACCCTAACCCGAACCCTAACCCTAACCCGAACCCTAACCCTAACCCTAACACGAACCCTAACCCGAACCCGAACCCGAACCCTAAACCTAACCCGAAACCTAACCCGAACCCAATCCTAACCCGAACCCTAACCCTAACCCGAACCCTAACCGTAACCCGAACACTAACCCTAACCCTAACCCTAACCCGAACCCGAACCCTAACCCTAACCCTAACCACCCTAATCCGAACCCTAACCCTAACCCTAACCCTAACCCTAACCCCAAACCTAACCCTAACACTAACCCTAACCCTAACCCGAACCCTAACCCTAACCCTAACCCTAACCCTAACCCGAATCCTAACCCTAACTCCTAACCCGAACCCTAACCCTAACCCGAACCCTAACCCTAACCCAAACCCTAACCCTAACCCGAACCCTAACCTAACCCTAATCCGAAACCTAAACCCTAACCCTAACCCTAACCCTAACCCTAACAGTAACCCCTACACCTAACCCTAACCCTAACCCCAACCCTAACCCTAACACTAACCCTAACCCTAACCCGAACCCTAAACCTAAACCTAACCCTAACCCTAACCCTAATCCGAACACTACCCCTAACCCTAATCCGAACCCTAACCCTAAACCTAACCCGAACCCGAACCCGAACCCTAACACAAACCCTAACGAGAACCCGAATCCTAAACCTAACCCGAAACCTAACCCTAACCCGATCCCTAACCCAACCCGAAACCTAACCCTAACCCTAACCCGAACCCGAACCCGAACCCTAACCCTAACCCGAAACCGAACCCTAACCCTAACCCTAACACGAACCCGAAACCTAACCCTAACCCTAAACCTAACCTTAACCCTAACCCCGAACCCGGACCCTAACCCTAAACCTAACACTAACCCGAACCCTAACCCAAAACCCAACCCTAACCCTAACCCGAACCCGAACCCGAACCCTAACCCTAACCCGAACCCTAACCCTAACCCGACCCTAACCCTAACCCTAACCCGAACCCGAACCCTAACCTTAACCCTAACCCAACCCATAACCCGAACCCTAACACGAACCCTAACCCTAACCCTAAACCTAACCCTAACCCGAACCCTAACCCTAACCCTAACCCGAACCCTAAACCTAAACCGAACCCTAACCCTAACCCTAACCAGAACCCTAACCCTAACTCGAACCCGAACCCTAACCCTAACCCGAAACCTAAACCGAACCCAACCCTGACCCGTACCCTAACCCTAACCCGATCCCTAACACTAACACTAACCGTAACCCGAACCCTAACCCTAACCCTAACCCTAACCCTAACCCCAACGCTATCCCAACCCCGAACCCTAACCCTAACACCTAACCGGAACCCTAACCCTAAACCGAACCCTAACCCTAACACAAACCCTAACCCTAACCCGAACCCTAACCTAACCCTAATCCGAAACCTAACCCTAACCCTAACCCTAACCCTAACCTTAACACTAACCCCTAACCCTAACCCTAACCCTAACCCCAACCCTATCCCAACCCCGAACCCTAACCCTAACACCTAACCGGAACCCTAACCCTAACCCTAACCCGAACCCTAACCCGAACCCTAACCCTAACCCTTACCCCGAACCCGAACCCTAACCCTAACCCTAAACCTAACCCGAACCCTAACCCGAAACCTAACCCGAAACCCAACCCTAACCCTAACCCGAACCCGACCCTAACCCTAACAGTAACCCGAACCCTAACCCTAACCCGAACCCTAACCTTAACCCTAACCCTAACCCGACCCCTAACCCGAACCCTAACTCGAACCCTAAACCTAACCCTAACCCTAACCCTAACCCGAACCCTAACCCTAACCCTAACCCGAACCCTAAACCTAAGCCGAACCCTAACCCTAACCCTTTCCCGAACCCTAACCCTAACCCGAACCCGAACCCTAACCCTACCCCGAAACCTAACCCGAACCCGAACCCTAACCCTAACCCTAAACCTAACCCTAACCCAAACCCGAACTCTAAACCTAACCCCTAAACAGAACCCTAACCCTAACCCGAAACCTAACCCTAACCCAAACACTAACCCTAACCCGAACCCTAACCTAACCCTAATCCGAAACCTAACCCTAACCCTAACCCTAACACTAACCCCTAACCCTAACCCTAACCCTAACCGCAACCCTAAACCTAACACTAACCCTAACCCTAACCCGAACCCTAACCCTAACCCTAATCCGAACCTGAACCCTAACCCTAACCCTAACCCTAACCCGACCCAAAACCGAACCCTAACCCTAACCCTAACCCTAACCCTAACACTTACCCGAACCCTAACCCTAACCCTAACACTAACCCGAACCCTAACCCTAACGCTAACCCAAACCCGAACCCTAACCCCAAACCTAACCCTAAGCCTAACCCGAACCCTAACCCTAACCCTAATCCGAACCCTAACCCTAACCCCTAACCCGATCCCTAACCCTAACCCGAACCCTAAACCTAACCCAAACCTTAACCCTAACCCGAACCATAACCTAACCCTAATCCGAAACCTAACCCTAACCCTAACCCTAACCTAACCTTAACCCTAACACTAACCCCTAACCCTAACCCTAACCCTAACCCCAAACCTAACCCTAACACTAACCCTAACCCTAAACAGAACACTAAACCTAACCCTAACCCTAACCCTAACTCTAACCCTAACCCTAATCCGAAACCTACCCCTAACCCTAATCCGAACCCTAACCCTAACCCTAAACCTAACCCTAACCCGAACCCGAACCCTATCCCTAACCCTAACCAGAACCCGAACCCTAACCCTAACCCGAACCCTAACCCTAACCCGAACCCTAACCCTACCCGAAACCTAACCCTAACCCTAACCCTAACCCGACCCTAACCGAACCCTAAACCTAACCCTAAACCTAACCCTTACCCTAACCCGAACCCTAACCCTAACCCTAACCCGAAACCTAACCCTAACCCTAACCCGAACCCGAACCCTAACACAAACCCTAACCCTAAGCCTAACCCGAACCCTAACCCTAACCCTAACCCGAACCCTAAACCGAACCCTAACCCGAACCCTAACCCTAACCCAAAACCTAACTCTAACCCTAACCCTAACCCTAACCCGAACCCGAACCGTAACCCGAACCCTTAACCTAACCCTAAGCCGAACCCTATCCCTAAACCTAACCCTAACCCTAACCCGAACCCGAACCCTAACCCTAACCCGAACCCTAACCCTAACCCTAAACCGAACCCAAATCCTAACCCTAACCCGAACCCTAACCCGAACCCTAAACCTAACCCTAACCCTAACCCTAACGCGAACCCTAACCCTAATCCCTAACCCTAACCTAAACCCTAACCCGAACCCGAACCCAAACCCTAACCCTAACCCCTAACCCTAACCCTAACCCTAACCCGAACTCTAAACCTAACCTTAACCCTAACCCGAACCCGAACCCAAACCCTAACCCTAACCCCTAACCCTAACCCTAACCCTAACCCTAACCCGAACCCGAACCCTAAACCTAACCCGAAACCTAACACGAACCCTAACCCTAACCCGAACCCGAACCCTAACACTAACCCTAACCCAAACCCTAACCCTAACACGAACCCTAACTCTAACCTGAACCCTAAACCGAACCCTAACCCGAACCCTAACACTAACCCTAACCCTAACCCTAACCTAACCCTAATCCGAATCCTAACCCTAACCCTAACCCTAACCCTACCCGAAACCTAACCCTAACCCGAACCCTAACCCTAACCCTAACCCTAACCCGAACACTAACCCTAAACCGAACCCTAACCCTAACCCTAACCCGAACCCTAACCCTAACCCTAACCTAACCCTAATCCGAAACCTAACCCTAACCCTAACCCTAACCCTAACCCTAACCATAACACTAACCCCTAACCCTAACCCGAAACCTAACCCTAAACCTTACCCGAAACCGAAACCTAACCCCTAACCCGAAACCGAACCCTAAACCTAACCCTAACCCTAACCCTAACCCTAAACCGAAACCGAACCCTATCCCTAACCCGAACCCTAACCCTAACCCTAACCCGAACCCAAACCTTAACCCGAACCCTAACCCTAAACCTAACCCGAACCCAAACCCTAACACGAACCCTAACCCTAACCCGAACCCTAACCCTAACCCTAAACCTAACCCGCAGCCTAACCCTAACCCGAACCCAATCCCTAACACTAAACCTAACCCTAAACCTAAACCTAACCCGAACCCTAACCCTAACCCGAACCCGAAACCTAACCCTAACCCTAACCCTAACCCTAACCCCAAACCTAACCCTAACACTAACCCTAACCCTAAACCGAACCCTAACCCTAACCCTAACCCTAACCCTAACCCTAACCCTCACCAGAACCCTAACCCTAACCCTAACCCTAACCCTAACCCGAACCCTAACTCTAACCCGAACCCTAAACCGAACCCTAACCCGAAAACTAAAAACTAACCCTAAACCGAACCGTAACCCTAACCCTAACCCTAACCCGAACCCTAACCCTAACCCTTACCCGAAACCTAACCCTAACCCTAACCCGACCCCTAACCCGAACCCTAACACGAAACCTAAACCTAACCCTAACCCTAACCCTAACCCGAACCCTAACCCTAACCCTAACCCGAATCCTAACCCTAACACGAACCCTAACCCTAACCCGAACCCGAACCCTAACACGAACCCTAAACCTAACCCTAACCCTAACCCTAACCCGAAACCTAACCCGCAGCCTAACCCTAACCCGAACCCAAT
>JAVLSZ010000047.1:437500-440000 GCA_032313775.1 Urocyon cinereoargenteus | reverse complement strand
ACCCTAACCCGAACCTTAACCCGAAACCTAACCCTAACCCGAACCCTAACCCTAACCCTAAACTGAACACTAACCCTAAACCGAACCCTAACCCGAACCCTAACCCTAACCCTAACCCGACCCCTAACAGGAAACCTAACACGAACCCTAACCCTAACCCTAACCCTAACCCTAACCCGAACCCTAACCCTAACCCTAACCCGAACCCTAACCCTAACCCGAACACTAACCCTAACCCTAACCCGAACCCTAACCCTAACTCGAACCCGAAACCTAACCCTAACCCGAAACCTAAACCGAACCCAACCGTAACCCGAACCCTAACCCTAACCCGATCCCTAACCCTAACACTAACCCTAACGCGAAACCTAAACCTAACCCAAACCTTAACCCTAAACCTAACCCGAACCCTAACCAGAACCCTAACCCTAATCCTAACCCGAACCCTAACCCTAACCCGAAACCTAAACCTAACCCTAACCCGAAACCTAACCCTAACACTAACCCGAACCCTAACCGTATCCTGAAACCTAACCCTAACCCTAACCCTAAACCGAACCCTAACCCTAACCCTAACCCGAACCTTAACCCGAAACCTAACCCTAACCCTAACCCGAAACCTAACCCTAACACTAACCCGAACCCTAACCGTATCCCGAAACCTAACCCTAACCCTAACCCTAAACCTAACCCTAACCCTAACCCGAACCCTAACCTAACCGAACCCTAACCCTAACCTAACCCGAACACTAACCCTAACTCTAACCCTAAAACTAACCAGAACCCTAAACCTAACCCTAACTATAACCCTGAACCTAACCCTAACCCGAACCCTAACCCTAACCCGAACCCTAACCCGAACCCTAAACCGAACCCTAACCCTAACCCTAACCCTAACCCGAACCCTAACCCTAACCCGAACACTAAACCTAACCCTAACCCTAACCCGAACCCTAACCCGAAACCTAACCCGAACCCTAACCCTACTCTAACCCTAACTCGAACCCTAAGCCGAACCCTAACCCTAACCCGAACCCTAAACCTAACCCTAACCCGAACCCTAACCCTAACCCTAACCCTCACGCGAACCCTAACCCTAACACTAAACCTAACCCTAAACCTAACCCTAACCCTAAATCGAACCATTACCCGAACCCTAACCCTAACCCTAACCGGAACCCTAACCCTAAACCTAACCCGAACCCTAAACCGAACCCTAACCCGAACCCTAACCCGAACCCTAACCCTAAACATAACCCGAACCCTAACCCGAAACCTAACCCTAACCCTAACCCGACCCCTAACCCGAATCTAACCCTAACCCTAACCTGAACACTAACCCCTAACCCTAACCCGAACACGAACCCTATCCCGAACCCTAACCCTAACCCTACCCCTAACCCGAACCCTAGCCCTAACCCTAACCCGAACCCTAACCCTAACCCTAACTCTAACCCTAACACGAACCCTAACCCTAACCCTAACCCTAACCCTAACCCTAACCCGAACCCTAACCCTAACCCTAAACCTAACTCGAACCCTAATTCTAACCCGAACCCTAAACCAAACCCTAACCCGAACCCTAACCCTAACCCTAACCCTCACGCGAACCCTAACCCTAACACTAAACCTAACCCTAAACCTAACCCTAACCCTAACTCGAACCCTTACCCGAACCCTAACCCTAACCCTAACCGGAACCCTAACCCTAAACCTAACCCGAACCCTAAACCGAACCCTAACCCGAACCCTAACCCGAACCCTAACCCTAAACATAACCCGAACCCTAACCCGAAACCTAACCCTAACCCTAACCCGACCCCTAACCCGAATCTAACCCTAACCCTAACCTGAACACTAACCCCTAACCCTAACCCGAACACGAACCCTATCCCGAACCCTAACCCTAACCCTACCCCTAACCCGAACCCTAGCCCTAACCCTAACCCGAACCCTAACCCTAACCCTAACTCTAACCCTAACACGAACCCTAACCCTAACCCTAACCCTAACCCTAACCCTAACCCGAACCCTAACCCTAACCCTAAACCTACCTCGAACCCTAACTCTAACCCGAACCCTAAACCAAACCCTAACCCGAACCCTAACCCTAACCCTAACCCGAACCGTAACCCTAACCCTAAACGTAACCCGAACCCTAACCCTAACCCTAACCTGAACCCGAACCCTAACCCTAAACCTAACCCGAACCCTAACCCGAACCCTAACCCTAACCCTAACCTGAACCCTAACACCTAACCCTAACCCGAACCCGAACCCTAACCCTAACACTACCGCTAACCCTAAACCTAACCCTAACCCGAACCCTAACCCTAACCCGAACCCTAACCCGAACCCTAACCCGAACCCTAACCCTAACCCTAACCTAACCCTAATCCGAACCCTAACCCTAACCCTAACCCTAACCCTAACCCTAACCCCAACCCTAACCCTAACACTAAACCTAACCCTAACCCGAAACCTAACCATAACCCTAACC
>JAVLSZ010000047.1:370000-432500 GCA_032313775.1 Urocyon cinereoargenteus | reverse complement strand
AACCTAACCCGAACACTAACCCGAACCCTAACCCGAACCATAACCCTAACCCTAACCTAACCCTAATCCGAACCCTAACCCTAACCTTAAACCTAACCCTAACCCTAACCCCAACCCTAACCCTAACACTAAACCTAACCCTAACCCGAACCCTAACCCTAACCCTAACCCTAACCCTAACCCGAATCCTAACCCTAACTCCTAACCCGAACCCTAACCCTAACCCGAAACCTAACCCTAACCCAAACCCTAACCCTAACCCGAAACCTAACCTAACCCTAATCCGAAACCTAACCCTAACCCTAACCCTAACCCTAACACTAACCCCTAACCCTAACCCTAACCCTAACCCCAACACTAACCCTAACACTAACCCTAACCCTAACCCGAACCCTAAACCTAAACCTAACCCTAACCCTAACCCTAATCCGAACCCTACCCCTAACCCTAATCCGAACCCTAACCATAAACCTAACCCGAACCCGAACCCGAACCCTAACACTAACCCTAACGAGAACCCGAACCCTAAACCTAACCCGAACCCTAACCCTAACCCGATCCCTAACCCAACCCGAAACCTAACCCTAACCCTAACCCGAACCCGAACCCGAACCCTAACCCTAACCCTAACCTGAAACCTAAACCTAAACCGAACCCTAACCCGAACACGAACAATAACCCGAACCCGAACCCTAACCCTAACCCTAACTCTAACCCAAACCCTAAACCGAACCCTAACTCGAACCCTAAACCTAACCCGAACCCGAACCCGAAACCGAAACCTAACCCTAACCCTAAAACGAACCCGAAACCTAACCCTAACCCTAAACCTAACCTTAACCCTAACCCCGAACCCGGACCCTAACCCTAAACCTAACACTAACCCGAACCCTAACCCAAACCCCAACCCTAACCCTAACCCGAACCCGAACCCGAACCCGAACCCTAACCCTAACCTGAACCCTAACCCTAACCCGACCCTAACCCTAAGCCTAACCCTAACCCGAACCCTAACCCTAACCCTAACCCAACACATAACCCGAACCCTAACACGAACCCTAACCCTAACCCTAAACCTAACCCTAACCCGAACCCTAACCCTAAACCTAACCCGAAACCTAAACCTAAACCGAACCCTAACCCTAATCTAACCCGAACCCTAACCCTAACTCGAACCCGAACCCTAACCCTAACCCGAAACCTAAACCGAACCCTAACCCTAACACTAACCTGAACCCTAACCCTAACCCTACCCCGAACCCTAACCCGAACCGTAACCCTAACCCTAACCCTAACCCGAACCCTAACACGAACCCTAAAGCTAACCCTAAACCTAACCCTAACCCGAACCCTAACCCTAACCCTTACCCGAACCCTAACCCTAACCCGAACCCTAAACCAAACCCTAAACCGAACCCTAACCCTAACCCGAACCCGAACCCTAACCCTAACCCAAAACCTAACCCGAACCCAACACTAACCCGAAACCTAACCCTAACCCGAACCCTAACACTAACCCTAACCCTAACCCGAAACCTAAACCTAATCCGAACCCTAAACCTAAACCTAAACCAAACCCAAACCCGAACCCTAACCCTAACCCTAACCCGAACTCTAACCCTAACCCGAACCCTAAACCTAACCCTAACCCGAACCCTAAACCTAACCCTAACCCGAACCCTAACCATAACCCGAACCCTAAACCTAACCCTAACCCTAACCCGAACCCTAACCCTAAAACTAACCCGAACCCTAAACCGAACCCTAACCCTAATCCTAACCTGAACACTAACCCCTAACCCTAACCCAAACCCGAACCCTAACGCTAACCCTACCGCTAACCCTAAACCTAACTCTAACCCGAACCCTAACCCGAACCCTAACCCGAAACCTAACCCTACCCCTAACCTAACCCTAATCCGAAACCTAACCCTAACCCTAACCCTAACCCTAACCCAAACCCGAACCCTAACACTAACCCATAACCCGAACCCTAACCCTAACCCGAACCCTAACACTAACCCAAACCCTAACCCTAACCTGAACCCTAACCTAACCCTAATCCAAAACCTAACCCTAACCCTAACCCTAACCCTAACCCTAACACTAACCCCTAACCCTAACTCTAACCCTAACCCCAACCCTAACCCTAACACTAACCCTAACCCTAACCCGAACCCTAAACCTAACCCTAACCCTAACCCTAACCCTAATCCGAACCCTACCCCTAACCCTAATCTGACCCCTAACCCTAACCCTAAACCTAACCCTAACCCGAACCAGAACACTAACACTAAACCTAACCAGAACTCGAATCCTAAAACTAAACCGAACCCTAACCCTAACCCTTACCCGAATCCTAACCCTAACCCTAACCCCAACACTAACCCTAACACTAACCCTAACCCTAACCCTAACCCGAACCCTAACCCTAACCCTAACCCTAACCCTAACCCGAACCCTAAACCTAACCCTAACCGGAACCCTAACCCTAACCCTAACCCGAACCCGAACCCTAACCCTTTACCCGAATCCTAACCCTAACCCGAACCCTAACCCGAAACCTAACCCTAACCCTTACCCCGAACCCGAAACCTAACCCTATCCCTAACCCTAACCCGAACCCTAACCCGAACCCTAACCCGAACCCCAACCCTATCCCTAACCCGAACCCGACCCTAACCCTAACCCTAACCCGAACCCGAACCCTAACCCGAACCCTAACCCTAACCCGAACCCGAAACCTAACCCTAACCCTAAACCGACCCCTAACCCGAACCCTAACACGAACCCTAAACCTAACCCTAACCCTAACCCTAACCCGAACCCTAACCCTAACCCTAACCCACACCCGAACCCTAACACGAACCCTAACCCTAAGCCTAACCCGAACCCTAACCCTAACCCTAAACCGAACCCTAACCCAACCCTAACCCGAACCCTAACCCTAACCCGAAACCTAACCCTAACCCTAACCCTAACCCTAATCCGAACCCGAACCGTAACCCGAACACTTTACCTAACCCTAACCCGAACCCAAACCCTAACCCTAACCCTAACCCGAACCCTAACCCTAACCCTAACCCTCACCCGAACCCTAACCCTAAACCTAACCCTAAACCAAACCCTAACCCTAACTCGAACCCTAACCCAAACCCTAACCCTAACCCTAACCGGAACCCTAACCCTAAACCTAACCCGAACCCTAAACCGAACCCTAACCCGAACCCTAACCCGAACCCTAACCCTAAACATAACCCGAACCCTAACCCGAAACCTAACCCTAACCCTAACCCGACCCCTAACCCGAATCTAGCAATAACCCTAACTTGAACACTAACCCCTAACCCTAACCCGAACCCGAACTCTATCCCGAACCCTAACCCTATCCCTAACCCGAACCCGAACCCTAGCCCTAAACCTAACCCGAACCCTAACCCTAAACCTAACCCTAACCCTAACCCTAACCCTAACCCGAACCCTAACCCTAACCCTAACCATAACCCTAACACGAACCCTAACCCTAACCCTAACCCTAACTCGAACCCTAACTCTAACCCGAACCCTAAACCAAACCCTAACCCGAACCCTAACCCTAACCCTAACCCGAACCGTAACCCGAACCCTAACCCTAAACCGAAACCTAACCCTAACCCTAACCCGAACCCTAACGCTAAACCTAAACCGAACCCTAACCCTAACCATAACCCGAACCCGAACCCGAACCCTAACCCTAACCCGAACCCTAACCCGAACCCTAAACCTAACCCTAACCGGAAACCTAACCCTAACCCTAACCCGAACGCGAACCCTCACCCTTTACCTGAATCCTAACCCTAAACCGAACCCTAACCCGAACCCTAACCCTAACCCTTACCCCGAACCCGAACCCGAACCCTAACCCTAAACCTAACCCGAACCCTAACCCTAACACTAACCTGAACCCTAACCCTAACCCTACCCCGAACCCTAACCCGAACCGTAACCCTAACCCTAACCCTAACCCGAACCCTAACACGAACCCTAAAGCTAACCCTAAACCTAACCCTAACCCGAACCCTAACCCTAACCCTTACCCGAACCCTAACCCTAACCCGAACCCTAACCCAAACCCTAACCCGAACCCTAACCCTAACCCGAACCCAAAACCTAACCCTAACCTAACCCTAACCCTAATCCGAACCCGAACCGTAACCCGAACCCTTTACCTAACCCTAACCCGAACCCAAACCCTAACCCTAACCCTAACCCGAACCCTAACCCTAACCCTAACCCTCACCCGAACCCTAACCCTAAACCTAACCCTAACCCTAACCCTAACCCTAATCCGAACCCTACCCCTAACCCTAATCTGACCCCTAACCCTAACCCTAAACCTAACCCTAACCCGAACCAGAACACTAACACTAAACCTAACCAGAACCCGAATCCTAAAACTAAACCGAACCCTAACCCTAACCCTAAACCGAATCCTAACCCTAACCCTAACCCCAACCCTAACCCTAACACTAACCCTAACCCTAACCCTAACCCGAACCCTAACCCTAACCCTAACCCTAACCCTAACCCGAACCCTAAACCTAACCCTAACCGGAACCCTAACCCTAAACCTAACCCGAACCCGAACCCTAACCTTTACCCGAATCCTAACCCTAACCCGAACCCTAACCCGAAACCTAACCCTAACCCTTACCCCGAACCCGAAACCTAACCCTATCCCTAACCCTAACCCGAACCCTAACCCGAACCCTAACCCGAACCCCAACCCTATCCCTAACCCGAACCCGACCCTAACCCTAACCCTAACCCGAACCCGAACCCTAACCCGAACCCTAACCCTAACCCGAACCCGAACCTAACCCTAACCCTAAACCGACCCCTAACCCGAACCCTAACACGAACCCTAAACCTAACCCTAACCCTAACCCTAACCCGAACCCTAACCCTAACCCTAACCCGAACCCTAACCCTAACCCGAACCCTAACCCTAACCCTAACCCGAACCCTAACCCTAACCCGAAACTGAACCCTAACCCTAACCCAAAACCTAACCCGAACCCAACCCTAACCCGAACCCTAACCCTAAGCCGAAACCTAACCCTAACCCTAACCCTAACCCAAAACCTAAACCTAAACCTAACCCTAACCACAAACCTAAACCGAACCCAAACTCGAACCCTAACCCTAACCCTAACCCGAACTCTAACCCTAACCCTAACCCTAAACCTAACCCGAACCCAAACCCGAACCCTAACCCTAACCCTAACCTGCACACTAAACCCTAACCCTAACCCGAATCCGAACCCTAACCCTAACCCTACCGCTAACCCTAAACCTAACCCTAACCCGAACCCTAACCCTAACACGAACCCTAACCCGAACCCTAACCCGAACCCTAACCCTAACCCTAACCTAAACCTAATTCAAACCCTAACCCTAACCCTAAACCTAACCCTAACCCTAACCCCAAACCTAACCCTAACACTAACCCTAACCCGAACCCTAGCCCTAACCCTAAACCTAACCCTAACCCAAACCCGAACCCTAACCCTAACCCCTAACCCGAACCCTAACCCTAACCAGAAACCTAACCCTAACCCAAACCCTAACCCTAACCCGAACCCTAACCTAACCCTAATCCGAAACCTAACCCTAAACCTAACCCTAACACTAACCCCTAACCCTAACCCTAACCCTACCCCAACACTACCCCTAACACTAACCCTAACACTAACCCGAAGCCTAAACCTAACCCTAACCCTAACCCTAACCCTAATCCGAACCCTACCCCTAACCCTAATCCGAACCCTAACCCTAACCCTAAACCTAACCCTAACCCGAACCCGAACACTAACACTAACCCTAACCAGAACCCGAACCCTAACACAAACCCGAACCCTAACCCTAACACGAACCCTAACCCTACCCGAAACCTAACCCTAACCCGGACCCGAACCCGAACCCGAACCCTAACCCTAAACCTAACCCGAACCCTAACCCTAACCCGAACCCTAACCCGAACTCGAACAATAACCCGAACCCGAACCCCAACCCTATCCCTACCTCTAATCCAAACCCTAAACCGAACCCTAACTCGAACCCTAAAAATAACCCGAACCCGAACCCGAACCCCAACCCTAACCCTAGCACGAACCGAACCCTAAACCTAACCCAAACCTAACCCTAACCCATACCCCGAACCCGGACACTAACCCTAAACCTAACCCTAACCCGAAACCTAACCCGAACCCTAACCCGAACCCCAACCCTAACCCTAACCCGAACCCAAACCCGAACCCGAACCCTAACCCGAACCCTAACCCTAACCCGACCCTAAACCTAACCCTAACCCTAACCCGAACCCTAACACAAACCCTAACCCGACCCCTAACCCGAACCCTAACACGAACCCTAAACCTAACCCTAAACCTAACCCTAACCCGAACCCTAACCCTACTCTAACTCAAACCCTAAACCTAATCCGAACCCTAACCCTAACCCTAACACGAACCCTCACCCTAACTCGAACCCGAACCCTAACCCTAACCCGAAACCTAAACCGAACCCAACCCTAACCCGAACCCTAACCCTAACCCGATCCCTAACCCTAACACTAACCCTAACCCGATACCTAAACCTAACGCGAACCTTAACCCTAAACCTAACCCGAACCCTAACCCGAAACCTAACCCTAACCCTAACCCAAACCCTAACCCTAACCCGAAACCTAACCCTAACCCTAACCCGAACACTAACCCTAACCCTAACCCGAAACCTAACCATAACCCGAACCCTAACCCTAACCCTAACCTTAACCCTAACCCGAACCCTAACCCTAACCATAAACCGAACCCTAACCCGAACCCTAACCCTAACCCTAACCTGAACACTAACCCCTAACCCTAACCCGAACCCTAAACCTAAACCGAACCCTAATCCTAACACTAACCCGAACCCTAACCCGAACCCTAACCCTAACCCTAACCCTAAGCCGAACCCAAAACCTAACCCTAACTCTAACCCTAATCCTAACCCTAACCCGAACCCTAACCCTAACCCGAACCCTAACCCGAACCCTAAACCGAACCCTAACCCTAACCCTAAACCTAACCCGAACCCTAACCCTAACCCGAACCCTAACCCGAACCCTAACCCTAACCCTAACTCGAACCCTAACCCGAATCCTAACCCTAACCCTAACCGGAAACCTAACCCTAACCCTAACCCGAACCCTAACCCGAACCCTAACCCTAACCCTAACCCTCACCCGAACCCCAACCCTAACCCTAAACCGAACCCTAACCCTAACCCTAACCCTAACCCGAACACGAACCCTAACCCGAACCCTAACCCTAACCCTCATCCGAATCCTAAACCTAACCCTAACCCTAACTCTAAACCGAACCCTAACCCTAACACGAACCCGAACGCTAACCCTAACCCTTAACCTAACCCTAACCCTAATCCGAATCCTAAACCTAACCCTAACCCTAACCCTAACCCGAACCCTAACCCTAACACGAACCCGAACGCTAACCCTAACCCTTAACCTAACCTTAACCCTAAACCTAACTCTAACCCGAACCCTAAACCTAACTCTAACCTAACCCTTATCCGAACCCTAACCCTAACCCTAACCCTAAACCTAACCCTAACACTAACCCCTACCCCTAACCCGAAACCTAACTCAAACCCTTACCCGAAACAAAACCCTATATCCTAACCCTAACCCGAACCCGAACCCTAAACCTAACCCTTACCCTAACCCTAACCCTAAACCGAACCCGAACCCTAACCCTAACCCGAACCCTAACCCTAACCCAAACCCCAACCCGAACCCTAACCCGAACACTAACCCTAAACATAACCCGAACCCAAACCCTAACACGAACCCTAACCCTAACCCGAACTCGACCCTAACCCTAACCCTAAACCTAACCCGCACCCTAACCCTAACCCGAACCCGATCCCTAACCCTAAACCTAAACCTAAACCTAAACCTAACCCTAACCCGAACCCTAACCCTAACCTGAACCCGAAACCTTACCCTAACCCTAACCCTAACCCTAACCCCAAACCTAACCCTAACACTAACCCTAACCCTAACCCGAAACCTAACCCTAACCCTTACCCTAACCCTAACCCGAACCCGAACCCTAACACTAACCCCTAACCCGAACACTAACCCTAACCCGAACCCTGACCCTAACCCGAACCCTAACCCTAACCCGAACACTAACCTAACCCTAATCCGAACCCTAAACCTAACCCTAACCCTAACCCTAACACTAACCCCTAACCCTAACCCGAACCCTAACCCGAACCCTAACCCGAACCCTAACCCTAACCCTAACCCGAACCCTAACCCTAACCATAACCCGAACCCTAACCCGAACCCTAACACTAACCCTAACCCGAACCCTAACTCAAACCCTAAACCTAACCCTAACCTGAACACTAACCCCTAACCCTAACCCGAATCCGAACCCTAACCCTAACCCTAACCCTAACCCGAACCCTAACTCTAACGCGAACCCTAAACCGAAACCTAACCCGAACCCTAAACCTAACCCTAACCCGAACCGTAACCCAAACACTAACCATAAACCGAACCCTAACCCTAACCCTAACCCTAAACCGAACCCTAACCCTAACCCTAACCCGACCCCTAACACGAACCCTAACACGAACCCTAAACCTAACCCTAACCCTAACCCTAACCCGAACCCTAACCCTAACCCTAAACCGAACGCTAACCCTAACCCGAACCCTACCCTAACCCTAACCCGACCCCTAACCCGAACCCTAACACAAACCCTAAACCTAATCCTAACCCTAAACCTAACCCGAACCCTAACCCTAACCCGAACCTTAACCCTAACCCTAAACCGAACCCTAACTCTAACCCGAACCCTAAACCGAACCCTAACCCGAACCCTAACACTAACCCTAACCCGAACCGTAAACTTAACCCTAACCCTAACCCGAACACTAACCCTAACCCTAACCCTAACCCGAACCCTAACCCTAACCCTAACCCGACCCCTAACCCGAACCCTAACACGAAGCCTAAACCTAACCCTAACCCTAACCCTAACCCAAAGCCTAACCCTAACCCTAACCCGAACCCTAACTCTACCCGAAACCTAACCCTAACCGTAACCCGAACCCGAACCCGAACCCTAACCCTAACCCGAACCCTAAACCTAACCCGAACCCTAACCCGAACCCGATCAATAACCCGAACCCGAACCCTAACCCTAACCCTAACTCTAACCGAAACCCTAAACCGAACCCTAACTCGAACCCTAAACCTAACCCGAACCCTAACCCTAACCCGAACCCTACTCCTAACCCTAAACCGAACCCTAACCCTAACCCTAACACGAATGCTAACCCTAACTTGAAACCTAACCCGAACCCTAATCCTAATCCTAACCCTAAACCTAACCCTAACCCTAACCCAAACCCGAACCCTAACCCGAACCCTACCCCTAACCCTAATCCGAACCCTAAACCTAACCCTAAACCTAACCCTAACCCGAACCCGAACCCTAAACCTAACCCTAACCAGAACCCGAACCCTAAACCTAAACCGAACCCTAACCCTAACCCGAACCCTAACTCTACCCGAAACCTAACCCTAACCGTAACCCGAACCCGAACCCGAAACCTAACCCTAACCCGAACCCTAAACCTAACCCGAACCCTAACCCGAACCCGATCAATAACCCGAACCCGAACCCTAACCCTAACCCTAACTCTAACCGAAACCCTAAACCGAACCCTAACTCGAACCCTAAACCTAACCCGAAACCGAACCCGAACCCTAACCCTAACCCTAACACGAACCCGAACCCTAACCCTAACCCTAACCCGAACCCTAACCCTAACCCGAACCCTAACCCTAACCCTAACCCCGAACCCGGACCCTAACCCTAAACCTAACCCTATCCCGAAACCTAACCCGAACCCTAACCCGAACCCCAACCCTAACCCGAACCCGAACCCGAACCCGAACCCTAACCTTAACCCGAACCCTAAACCTAACCCGACCCTAACCATAACCCTAACCCTAACCCGAACCCTAAACCTAACCCTAACCCGACCCCTAACCCGAACCCTAAAACGAACCCTAACCCTAACCCTAACCTTAACCCTAAACCGAACCCTAACCCTAAACCTAACTCGAACCCTAACCCAAACCTGAACCCTAACCCTAACCCTAACAAGAACCGTAACCCTAACTCGAACCCGACGCCTAACCCTAACCCGAATCCTAAACCGAACCCAACCCTAACCCGAACCCTAACCCTAACCCGATTTCTAACCCTAACACTAACCCTAACGCGAAACCTAAACCTAACCCAAACCTTAACCCTAAACCTAACCCGAACCCTAACCAGAACCCTAACCCTAACCCTAACCCTAACCCTAACCCGAAACCTAACCCTAAACCTAACTCGAACCCTAACCCAAACGCGAACCCTAACCCTAACCCTAACCCTAACCCGAACCCTAACCCTAACTCGAACCCAAACCCTAACCCTAACCCGAAACCTAAACCGAACCCAACCCTAACCCGAAAACTAACCCTAAACCGATCCCTAACCCTAACACTAACCCTAACGCGAAACCTAAACCTAACCCAAACCTTAACCCTAAACCTAACCCGAACCCTAACCAAACCCTAACCCTAACCCTAACCCGAAACCTAACCCTAACCCGAAACCTAACCCTAACCCTCCCCTGAAACCTAACCTAACCCTAACCCGAACCCTAACCGTAAACCGAACCCTAACCCTAACCCTAAACCTAACCCTAAACCGAACCCTAACCCTTACCCTAACCCTTACCCTAACCCTAACACGAACCCGAACCCTAACCCTAACACTTAACCTAACCCTAACCCTAACCCGAAACTTAACCCGAACCCTAAACCTAACCCGAACCCTAACCATAACCCTAACCCGAACACTAACCCTAAACCGAACCATAACCCTAACCCTAACCCTAACCCTAACCCTAACCCGAACCCTAACCCTAACCCTAACCTAACCCTAATCCGAACCCTAACCCTAACCCTAACACTAACCTTAACCCTAAACCGAACCCTAAACCTAACCCTTACCCTAAACCTACCCCGAACCCGAACCCTAACACTAACCCCTAACCCGAACACTAACCCTAAACCGAACCCTAACCCTAACCCGAACCCTAACCCTAACCCGAACCCTAACCTAACCCTAATCCGAACCCTAAAGCTAACCCTAACCCTAACCCTAACACTAAACCCTAACCATAACCCGAACCCTAACCCGAACCCTAACCTGAACACTAACCCCTAACCCTAACCCGAACCCGAACCCTAACCCGAACCCTAACCCTAACCCGAACCCGAACCCTAACCCGAACCCTAACCCTAACCCGAACCCTAACCCTAACCCTAACCCTAAACCTAACCCTAACCCGAACCCTAAACCTAACCCTAACCCTAACGCTAACCCTAACCCTAACCCGAACCCTAACCCTCACTCGAACCCTAACTCTAACCCGAACACTAAACCGAACCTTACCCGAACGCTAACCTTAACCCTAACCCGAACCGTAACCCTAACCCTAAACCTAACCCGAACCCTAACCCTAACCCTAACCCTAACCCGAACCCTAACTCTAACGCGAACCCTAAACCGAACCCTAACCCGAACCCTAAACCTAACCCTAACCCGAACCGTAACCCTAACCCTAACCCTAACCCGAACCCTAACCCTAACCCTAATCCTAAACCGAACCCTAACCCTAACCCTAACCCGACCCCTAAACCGAACCCTAACACTAACCCTAACCCTAACCCTAACCCGAACCCTAACCCTAACCCTAACCCTAACCCTAACCCGAACCCTAAACCTAACCCTAACCGGAACCCTAACCCTAACCCTAACCCGAACCCGAACCCTAACCCTTTACCCGAATCCTAACCCTAACCCGAACCCTAACCCGAAACCTAACCCTAACCCTTACCCCGAACCCGAAACCTAACCCTATCCCTAACCCTAACCCGAACCCTAACCCGAACCCTAACCCGAAAGCCAACCCTATCCCTAACCCGAACCCGACCCTAACCCTAACCCTAACCCGAACCCGAACCCTAACCCGAACCCTAACCCTAACCCGAACCCGAACCCTAACCCTAACCCTAAACCGACCCCTAACCCGAACCCTAACACGAACCCTAAACCTAACCCTAACCCTAACCCTAACCCGAACCCTAACCCTAACCCTAACCCGAACCCTAACCCTAACCCGAACCCTAACCCTAACCCTAACCCGAACCCTAACCCTAACCCGAAACTGAACCCTAACCCTAACCCAAAACCTAACCCGAACCCAACCCTAACCCGAACCCTAACCCTAAGCCGAAACCTAACCCTAACCCTAACCCTAACCCAAAACCTAAACCTAAACCTAACCCTAACCACAAACCTAAACCGAACCCAAACTCGAACCCTAACCCTAACCCTAACCCGAACTCTAACCCTAACCCGAACCCTAACCCTAAACCTAACCCGAACCCAAACCCGAACCCTAACCCTAACCCTAACCTGCACACTAAACCCTAACCCTAACCCGAATCCGAACCCTAACCCTAACCCTACCGCTAACCCTAAACCTAACCCTAACCCGAACCCTAACCCTAACACGAACCCTAACCCGAACCCTAACCCGAACCCTAACCCTAACCCTAACCTAAACCTAATTCAAACCCTAACCCTAACCCTAAACCTAACCCTAACCCTAACCCCAAACCTAACCCTAACACTAACCCTAACCCGAACCCTAACCCTAACCCTAAACCTAACCCTAACCCAAACCCGAACCCAAACCCTAACCCCTAACCCGAACCCTAACCCTAACCCGAAACCTAACCCTAACCCAAACCCTAACCCTAACCCGAACCCTAACCTAACCTAATCCGAAACCTAACCCTAAACCTAACCCTAACACTAACCCCTAACCCTAACCCTAACCCTACCCCAACACTACCCCTAACACTAACCCTAACACTAACCCGAAGCCTAAACCTAACCCTAACCCTAACCCTAACCCTAATCCGAACCCTACCCCTAACCCTAATCCGAACCCTAACCCTAACCCTAAACCTAACCCTAACCCGAACCCGAACACTAACACTAACCCTAACCAGAACCCGAACCCTAACACAAACCCGAACCCTAACCCTAACACGAACCCTAACCCTACCCGAAACCTAACCCTAACCCGGACCCGAACCCGAACCCGAACCCTAACCCTAAACCTAACCCGAACCCTAACCCTAACCCGAACCCTAACCCGAACTCGAACAATAACCCGAACCCGAACCCCAACCCTATCCCTACCTCTAATCCAAACCCTAAACCGAACCCTAACTCGAACCCTAAAAATAACCCGAACCCGAACCCGAACCCCAACCCTAACCCTAGCACGAACCCGAACCCTAACCCTAACCCAAACCCTAACCCTAACCCATACCCCGAACCCGGACCCTAACCCTAAACCTAACCCTAACCCGAAACCTAACCCGAACCCTAACCCGAACCCCAACCCTAACCCTAACCCGAACCCAAACCCGAACCCGAACCCTAACCCGAACCCTAACCCTAACCCGACCCTAAACCTAACCCTAACCCTAACCCGAACCCTAACACAAACCCTAACCCGACCCCTAACCCGAACCCTAACACGAACCCTAAACCTAACCCTAAACCTAACCCTAACCCGAACCCTAACCCTACTCTAACTCAAACCCTAAACCTAATCCGAACCCTAACCCTAACCCTAACACGAACCCTCACCCTAACTCGAACCCGAACCCTAACCCTAACCCGAAACCTAAACCGAACCCAACCCTAACCAGTACCCTAACCCTAACCGGATCCCTAACCCTAACACTAACCCTAACGCGAAACCTAAACCTAACACAAACCTTAACCCTAAACCTAACCCGAACCCTAACCAGAACCCTAACCATAACCCTAACCCGAACCCTAACCCTAACCCGAAACCTAACCCTAACCCTAAACGGAAACCTAACCCTAACCATAACCCGAACCCTAACCGTAAACCAAACCCTAACCCTAACCCTAAACCTAACCCTAACCCGAACCCTAACCCTAACCCTAACCCTAACCCTAACCCTAACCCGAACCCTAACTCTAACCCGAACCCTAAACCGAACCCTAACCCGAACCCTAACCCTAACCCTAACCCTAACCCGAACCGGAACCCTAACCCGAACCCTAATCCTAACACTAACCCTAACCCTAACCCGAACCGTAACCCGAACCCTAACCCGAACCCTAACCCTAACCCTAACCCGAACCCTAACATTAACCCTAACCCGAACCCTAACCCGAACCCTAACCCGAACCCTAACCCTAACCCTAACCCGAACCCTAACCCGAACCCTAACCCTAACCCTTTACCCGAACCCTAACCCTAACCCGAACCCTAAACCTAACCCTAAACGGAACCCTAACCCTAACCCTAACCCGAACCCGAACCCTTACCCTTTACCCGAACCCTAACCCTAAACCGAACCCTAACCCGAACCCTAACCCTAAACCTAACCCCGAACCCGAACCCTAACCCTAACCCTAACCCTAACCCGAACCCTAACCCTAACCCTTACCCGAACCCCAACCCTAACCCTAACCCGAACCCGACCCTAACCCTAACACTAACGCGAACCCTAACCCTAACCTGAACCCTAACCCTAACCCTAACCCTAACCCGAACCCTAACCCTAACCTGACCCCGAAACCGAACCCTAACACGAACCCTAAACATAACCCTAACCCTAACCCTAACCCGAACCCTAACCCTAACTCTAACCAGAACCCTAACCCTAACCCGAACCCTAAACCTAACCCTAACCCGAACCCTAACCCTAACCCGAAACCAAACCCTAACCCTAACCCGAAACCTAACCCGAACCCAACCCTAACCCGAACCCTAACCCTAACCCGAACCCTAACCCTAACCCTAACCCTAACCCTAACCCTAACCCGAAACCTAAACCTAACCCGAACCCTAACCCTAAACCTAATACGAAACCTAACCCGAACCCTAACCCTAACCCTAACCCGAACTCTAACTTTAACCCGAACCCTAACCCTAACCCTTACCCGAACCCTAGCCCTAACCCTAACCCGAACCCTAAACGTAACCCGAACCCTATCCCTAACCCTATCCCTAACCCTAACCCGAACCCTAACCGTAACCCTAACCCGAACCCTAACCCGAAGCCTAACCCTAACCCTAACCTGAACACTAACACCTAACCCTAACCCGAACCGGAACCCTAACCCGAACCCTAACCCTAACCCTAACCCGAACCCTAACCCTAACCCTAACCCTAACCCGAACCCTAACCCTAAACCTACCTCTAACCCTAAACCTAACCCTAACCCGAAACCTAACCCTAACCCGAACCCTAACCCAAACCCTAACCCGAACCTTAACTCTAACCCTAACCTAAACCTAATCCGATACCTAACACTAAACCTAACCCTAACCGTAAACCGAACCCTAACCCCAACCCTAACCCTAACACTACCTTAACCCTAACCCGAACCCTAACCCTAACCCTAACCCTAACCCAAACACTATCCCTAACCCGAACCCTAACCTAACCCTAATCCGAAACCTAAACCTAACCCTAACCCTAACCCTAAATCTAACCCTAACCCTAACCCTAAACCTAACCCCAAACCTAACCCTAACACTAACCCTAACACTAAACCAAAACCTAACTCTAAACCTAACCCAAACCCGAACCCGAACCCTAACACTAACCCCTAAACCGAACCCTAACCCTAACCCGAACCCTAACCCTAACCCGAACCCTAACCCTAACCCTAACCCTAACCGTAAACCAAACCCTAACCCTAACCCTAAACCTAACCCTAACCCGAACCCTAACCCTAACCCTAACCCTAACACTAACCCGAACCCTAACTCTAACCCGAACCCTAAACCGAACCCTAACCCGAACCCTAACCCTAACCCTCACCCTAACCCGAACCGGAACCCTAACCCGAACCCTAATCCTAACACTATCCCTAACCCTAACCCGAACCGTAACCCGAACCCTAACTCGAACCCTAACCCTAGCCCTAACCCGAACCCTAACCTTAACCCTAACCCGAACCCTAACCCTAACCCTAACCCGAACCCTAACCCTAACCCTTTACCCGAACCCTAACCCTAACCCGAACCCTAAACCTAACCCTAACCGGAACCCTAACCCTAACCCTAACCTGAACACGAACCCTAACCCTTTACCCGAACCCTAACCCTAAACCGAACCCTAACCCGAACCCTAACCCTAAACCTAACCCCGAACCCGAACCCTAACCCTAACCCTAACCCTAACCCGAACCCTAACCCTAACCTGACCCCGAACCCGAACCCTAACACGAACCCTAAACATAACCCTAACACTAACCCTAACCCGAACCCTAACCCTAACCCTAACCAGAACCCTAACCCTAACCCGAACCCTAAACCTAACCCTAACCCGAACCCTAACCCTAACCCGAAACCGAATCCTAACCCTAACCCGAAACCTAACCCGAACCCAACCATAACCCGAACCCTAACCCTAACCCGAACCCTAACCCTAACCCTAACCCTAACCCTAACCCTAACCCGAAACCTAAACCTAACCCGAACCCTAACCCTAAACCTAACACGAACCCTAACCCGAACCCTAACCCTAACCCTAACCCGAACTCTAACTTTAACCCGAACCCTAACCCTAACCCTTACCCGAACCCTAGCCCTAACCCTAACCCGAACCCTAAACGTAACCCGAACCCTATCCCTAACCCTATCCCTAACCCTAACCCGAACCCTAACCGTAACCCTAACCCGAACCCTAACCCGAACCCTAACCCTAACCCTAACCTGAACACTAACACCTAACCCTAACCCGAACCCTAACACTAACCCGAACCCTAACCCTAACCCTAACCCGAACCCTAACCCTAACCTGAACCCGAACCCTAACCCTAACCTGAAACCTAACCCGAACCCTAATCCTAACCCTAACCCTAAACCTAACCCTAACCCTAACCCAAACCCGAACCCTAACCCGAACCCTACCACTAACCCTAATCCGAACCCTAACCCTAACCCTAAACCTAACCCTAACCCGAACCCGAACCCTAACCCTAACCCTAACCGAAACCCGAACCCTAAACCTAAACCGAACCCTAACTCTAACCCGAACCCTAACCCTACCCGAAACCTAAACCTAACCCTAACTCAAACCCTAACCCGAACCCTAACCCGAACCCGATCAATAACCCGAACCCGAACCCAAACCCTAACCCTAACTCTAACCCAAACCCTAAACCGAACCCTAACTCGAACCCTAAACATAACCCGAAACCGAACCCGAACCCTAAACCTAACCCTAACACGAACCGGAACCCTAACCCTAAACCTAACCCGAACCCTAACCCTAACCCCGAACCCGGACCCTAACCCTAAACCTAACCCTAACCCGAACCCTAACCCGAACCCTAACCCGAACCCTAACCCTAACCCTAACCCGAACCCGAAACCGAACCCTAAACCTAACCCGAACCCTTAACCTAACCCGACCCTAACCATAACCCTAACCCTAACCCGAACCCTAACCCTAACCCTAACCCGACCCCTAACCCGAACCATAACACGAACCCTAACCCTAACCCTAACCCTAACCCTAAACCGAACCCTAACCCTAAACCTAACCCGAACCCTAACCCTAACCCGAACCCTAACCTAACCCTAATCCGAACCCTAACCCTAACTCGAACCCGAACCCTAACCCTAACCCGAAACCTAAACCGAACCCAACCCTAACCAGAACCCTAACCCTAACCGGATCCCTAACCCTAACACTAACCCTAACGCGAAACCTAAACCTAACACAAACCTTAACCCTAAACCTAACCCGAACCCTAACCAGAACCCTAACCATAACCCTAACCCGAACCCTAACCCTAACCCGAAACCTAACCCTAACCGTAAACCGAAACCTAACCCTAACCATAACCCGAACCCTAACCGTAAACCAAACCCTAACCCTAACCCTAAACCTAACCCTAACCCGAACCCTCACCCTAACCCTAACCCTAACCCTAACCCGAACCCTAACTCTAACCCGAACCCTAAACCGAACCCTAACCCGAACCCTAACCCTAACCCTAACCCGAACCGGAACCCTAACCCGAACCCTAATCCTAACACTAACCCTAACCCTAACCCGAACCGAAACCCGAACCCTAACCCGAACCCTAACCCTAACACTAACCCGTACCCTAACCCTAACCTGAACCCAAACCCTAACCCTAACCCTAACCCGAACCCTAACCCTAACCTGACCCCGAACCCGAACCCTAACACGAACCCTAAACATAACCCTAACCCTAACCCTAACCCTAACCAGAACCCTAACCCTAACCCGAACCCTAAACCTAACCCTAACCCGAACCCTAACCCTAACCCGAAACCGAACCCTAACCCTAACCCGAAACCTAACCCGAACCCAACCCTAACCCGAACCCTAACCCTAACCCGAACCCTAACCCTAACCCTAACCCTAACCCTAACCCTAACCCTAACCCGAAACCTAAACCTAACCCGAACCCTAACCCTAAACCTAACACGAACCCTAAACCGAACCCTAACCCTAACCCTAACCCGAACTCTAACTTTAACCCGAACCCTAACCCTAACCCTTACCCGAACCCTAGCCCTAACCCTAACCCGAACCCTAAACGTAACCCGAACCCTATCCCTAACCCTATCCCTAACCCTAACCCGAACCCTAACCGTAACACTAACCCGAACCCTAACCCGAACCCTAACCCTAACCCTAACCTGAACACTAACACATAACCCTAACCCGAACCGGAAACCTAACCCGAACCCTAACCCTAACCCTAACCCGAACCCTAACCCTAACCCTAACCCTAACCCGAACCCTAACCCTAACCCTACCTCTAACCCTAAACCTAACCCTAACCCGAACCCTAACCCTAACCCGAACCCTAACCCGAACCCTAACCCGAACCTTAACCCTAACTCTAACCTAAACCTAATCCGATACCTAACAAGAAACCTAACCCTAACCGTAAACCGAACCCTAAAACCAACCCTAACCCTAACACTACCTTAACCCTAACCCGAACCCTAACCCTAACCCTAACCCTAACCCAAAACCTATCCCTAACCCGAACCCTAACCTAACCCTAATCCGAAACCTAACCCTAACCCTAAACCTAAACCTAACTCTAACCCTAACCCTAACCCTAACACTAACCCCAAACCTAACCCTAACACTAACCCTAACACTAAACCAAAACCTAACCCTAAACCTAACCCAAACCCGAACCCGAACCCTAACACTATCCCCTAACCCGAACCCTAACCCTAACCCGAACCCTAACCCTAACCCGAACCCTAACCCTAACCCTATCCCTAACCGTAAACCAAACCCTAACCCTAACCCTAAACCTAACCCTAACCGAACCCTAACCCTAACCCTAACCCTAACCCTAACTCTAAACCGAACCCTAAACCGAACCCTAACCCGAACCCTAACCCTAACCCTAACCCGAACCGGAACCCTAACCCGAACCCTAACCCGAACCCTAACCCTAACCCTAACCCGAACCCTAACCCTAACCCTTTACGCGAACCCTAACCCTAACCCGAACCCTAAACCTAACCCTAACCGGAACCCTAACCCTAACCCTAACCCGAACCCGAACCCTAACCCTTTACCCGAACCCTAACCCTAAACCGAACCCTAACCCGAACCCTAACCCTAAACCTAACCCCGAACCCGAACCCTAACCCTAACCCTAACCCTAACCCGAACCCTAACCCTAACCCTTACCCGAACCCCAACCCTAACCCTAACCCGAACCCGACCCTAACCCTAACCCTAACCCGAACCCTAACCCTAACCTGAACCCTAACCCTAACCCTAACCCTAACCGAAACCCGAACCCTAAACCTAAACCGAACCCTAACCCGAACCCTAACCCTACCCGAAACCTAACCCTAACCCTAACCCAAACCCGAACCCGAACCCTAACCCTAACCCTAACCCGAACCCTAAACCTAACCCGAACCCTAACCCGAACCCGATCAATAACCCGAACCCGAACCCTAACCCTAACCCTAACTCTAACCCAAACCCTAAACCGAACCCTAACTCGAACCCTAAACATAACCCGAAACCGAACCCGAACCCTAAACCTAACCCTAACACGAACCGGAACCCTTACCCTAAACCTAACCCGAACCCTAACCCTAACCCGAACCCTAACCCTAACCCTAACCCCGAACCCGGACCCTAACCCTAAACCTAACCCTAACCCGAACCCTAACCCGAACCCTAACCCGATCCCTAACCCTAACCCTAACCCGAACCCGAAACCGAACCCTAAACCTAACCCGAACCCTAAACCTAACCCGACCCTAACCATAACCCTAACCCTAACCCGAACCCTAACCCTAACCCTAACCCGACCCCTAACCCGAACCATAACACGAACCCTAACCCTAACCCTAACCCTAACCCTAAACCGAACCCTAACCCTAAACCTAACCCGAACCCTAACCCTAACCCGAACCCTAACCTAACCCTAATCCGAACCCTAACCCTAACTCGAACCCGAACCCTAACCCTAACCCGAAACCTAAACCAAACCCAACCCTAACCAGAACCCTAACCCTAACCGGATCCCTAACCCTAACACTAACCCTAACGCGAAACCTAAACCTAACACAAACCTTAACCCTAAACCTAACCCGAACCCTAACCAGAACCCTAACCATAACCCTAACCCGAACCCTAACCCTAACCCGAAACCTAACCCTAACCCTAAACCGAAACCTAACCCTAACCATAACCCGAACCCTAACCGTAAACCAAACCCTAAACCTAACCCTAAACCTAAACCTAACCCGAACCCTAACCCTAAACCTAAACCTAACCCTAACCCTAACCCGAACCCTAACTCTAACCCGAACCCTAAACCGAACCCTAACCCGAACCCTAACCCTAACCCTAACCCTAACCCGAACCGGAACCCTAACCCGAACCCTAATCCTAACACTAACCCTAACCCTAACCCGAACCGTAACCCGAACCCTAACCCGAACCCTAACCCTAACCCTAACCCGAACCCTAACATTAACCCTAACCCGAACCCTAACCCGAACCCTAACCCGAACCCTAACCCTAACCCTAATCCGAACCCTAACCCGAACCCTAACCCTAACACTTTACCCGAACCCTAACCCTAACCCGAACCCTAAACCTAACCCTAAACGGAACCCTAACCCTAACCCTAACCCGAACCCGAACCCTTACCCTTTACCCGAACCCTAACCCTAAACCGAACCCTAACCCGAACCCTAACCCTAAACCTAACCCCGAACCCGATCCCTAACCCTAACCCTAACCCTAACCCGAACCCTAACCCTAACCCTTACCCGAACCCCAACCCTAACCCTAACCAGAACCCGACCCTAACCCTAACACTAACCCGAACCCTAACCCTAACCTGAACCCTAACCCTAACCCTAACCCTAACCCGAACCCTAACCCTAACCTGACCCCGAACCCGAACCCTAACACGAACCCTAAACATAACCCTAACCCTAACCCTAACCCGAACCCTAACCCTAACCCTAACCAGAACCCTAACCCTAACCCGAACCCTAAACCTAACCCTAACACGAACCCTAACCCTAACCCGAAACCGAACCCTAACCCTAACCCGAAACCTAACCCGAACCCAACCCTAACCCGAACCCTAACCCTAACCCGAACCCTAACCCTAACCCTAACCCTCACCCTAACCCTAACCCGAAACCTAAAACTAACCCGAACCCTAAACCTAAACCTAACACGAACCCTAACCCGAACCCTAACCCTAACCCTAACCCGAACTCTAACTTTAACCCGAACCCTAACCCTAACCCTTACCCGAACCCTAGCCCTAACCCTAACCCGAACCCTAAACGTAACCCGAACCCTATCCCTAACCCTATCCCTAACCCTAACCCGAACCCTAACCGTAACCCTAACCCGAACCCTAACCCGAAGCCTAACCCTAACCCTAATCTGAACACTAACACCTAACCCTAACCCGAACCGGAACCCTAACCCGAACCCTAACCCTAACCCTAACCCGAACCCTAACCCTAACCCTAACCCTAACCCTAACCCGAACCCTAACCCTAACCCTACCTCTAACACTAAACCTAACCCTAACCCGAAACCTAAACCTAACCCGAACCCTAACCCGAACCCTAACCCGAACCTTAACCCTAACCCTAACCTAAACCTAATCCGATACCTAACACTAAACCTAACCCTAACCGTAAACCGAACCCTAACCCCAACCCTAACCCTAACACTACCTTAACCCTAACCCGAACCCTAACCCTAACCCTAACCCTAACCCAAACACTATCCCTAACCCGAACCCTAACCTAACCCTAATCCGAAACCTAAACCTAACCCTAACCCTAACCCTAAATCTAACCCTAACCCTAACCCTAACCTTAACCCCAAACCTAACCCTAACACTAACCCTAACACTAAACCAAAACCTAACCCTAAACCTAACCCAAACCCGAACCAGAACCCTAACACTAACCCCTAAACCGAACCCTAACCATAACCCGAACCCTAACCCTAACCCGAACCCTAACCCTAACCCTAACCGTAAACCAAACCCTAACCCTAACCCTAAACCTAACCCTAACCCGAACCCTAAACCTAACCCTAACCCTAACCCTAACCCGAACCCTAACTCTAACCCGAACCCTAAACCGAACCCTAACCCGAACCCTAACCCTAACCCTAACCCTAACCCGAACCGGAACCCTAACCCGAACCCTAATCCTAACACTAACCCTAACCCTAACCCGAACCGTAACCCGAACCCTAACCCGAACCCTAACCCTAGCCCTAACCCGAACCCTAACCTTAACCCTAACCCGAACCCTAACCCTAACCCTAACCCGAACCCTAACCCTAACACTTTACCCGAACCCTAACCCTAACCCGAACACTAAACCTAACCCTAACCGGAACCCTAACCCTAACCCTAACCCGAACACGAACCCTAACCCTTTACCCGAACCCTAACCCTAAACCGAACCCTAACCCGAACCCTAACCCTAAACATAACCCCGAACCCGAACCCTAAACCTAACCCTAACCCTAACCCGAACCCTAACCCTAACCCTTACCCGAACCCCAACCCTAACCCTAACCCGAACCCGACCCTAACTCTAACCCTAACCCGAACCCTAACCCTAACCTGAACCCTAACCCTAACCCTAACCCTAACCCGAACCCTAACCCTAACCTGACCCCGAACCCGAACCCTAACACGAACCCTAAACATAACCCTAACCCTAACCCTAACCCGAACCCTAACCCTAACCCTAACCAGAACCTTAACCCTAACCCGAACCCTAAACCTAACCCTAACCCGAACCCTAACCCTAACCCGAAACCGAATCCTAACCCTAACCCGAAACCTAACCCGAACCCAACCATAACCCGAACCCTAACCCTAACCCGAACCCTAACCCTAACCCTAACCCTAACCCTAACCCGAAACCTAAACCTAACCCGAACCCTAACCCTAAACCTAACACGAACCCTAACCCGAACCCTAACCCTAACCCTAACCCGAACTCTAACTTTAACCCGAACCCTAACCCTAACCCTTACCCGAACCCTAGCCCTAACCCTAACCCGAACCCTAAACGTAACCCGAACCCTATCCCTAACCCTATCCCTAACCCTAACCCGAACCCTAACCGTAACCCTAACCCGAACCCTAACCCGAAACCTAACCCTAACCCTAACCTGAACACTAACACCTAACCCTAACCCGAACCCTAACACTAACCCGAACCCTAAACCTAACCCTAACCCGAACCCTAACCCTAACCTGAACCCGAACCCTAACCCTAACCTGAAACCTAACCCGAACCCTAATCCTAACCCTAACCCTAAACCTAACCCTAACCCTAACCCGAACCCGAACCCTAACCCGAACCCTACCACTAACCCTAATCCGAACCCTAACCCTAACCCTAAACCTAACCCTAACCCGAACCCGAACCCTAACCCTAACCCTAACCGAAACCCGAACCCTAAACCTAAACCGAACCCTAACCCTAACCCGAACCCTAACCCTACCCGAAACCTAACCCTAACCCTAACCCAAACCCGAACCCGAACCCTAACCCTAACCCTAACCCGAACCCTAACCATAACCCGAACCCTAACCCGAACCCGATCAATAACCCGAACCCGAACCCTAACCCTAACACTAACTCTAACCCAAACCCTAAACCGAACCCTAACTCGAACCCTAAACATAACCCGAAACCGAACCCGAACCCTAAACCTAACCCTAACACGAACCGGAACCCTAACCCTAAACCTAACCCGAACCCTAACCCTAACCCCGAACCCGGACCCTAACCCTAAACCTAACCCTAACCCGAACCCTAACCCGAACCCTAACCCGAACCCTAACCCTAACCCTAAACCGAACCCGAAACCGAACCCTAAACCTAACCCGAACCCTAAACCTAACCCGACCCTAACCATAACCCTAACCCTAACCCGAACCCTAACCCTAACCCTAACCCGACCCCTAACCCGAACCATAACACGAACCCTAACCCTAACCCTAACCCTAACCCTAAACCGAACCCTAACCCTAAACCTAACCCGAACCCTAACCCTAACCCGAACCCTAACCTAACCCTAATCCGAACCCTAACCCTAACTCGAACCCGAACCCTAACCCTAACCCGAAACCTAAACCGAACCCAACCCTAACCAGAACCCTAACCCTAACCGGATCCCTAACCCTAACACTAACCCTAACGCGAAACCTAAACCTAACACAAAACTTAACCCTAAACCTAACCCGAACCCTAACCAGAACCCTAACCATAACCCTAACCCGAACCCTAACCCTAACTCGAAACCTAACCCTAACCCTAAACCGAAACCTAACCCTAACCATAACCCGAACCCTAACCGTAAACCAAACCCTAACCCTAACCCTAAACCTAACCCTAAACCGAACCCTCACCCTAACCCTAACCCTAACCCTAACCCGAACCCTAACTCTAACCCGAACCCTAAACCGAACCCTAACCCGAACCCTAACCCTAACCCTAACCCTAACCCGAACCGGAACCCTAACCCGAACCCTAATCCTAACACTAACCCTAACCCTAAACCGAACCGAAACCCGAACCCTAACCCGAACCCTAACCCTAACACTAACCCGAACCCTAACCCTAACCTGAACCCAAACCCTAACCCTAACCCTAACCCGAACCCTAACCCTAACCTGACCCCGAACCCGAACCCTAACACGAACCCTAAACATAACCCTAAACCTAACCCTAACCCTAACCAGAACCCTAACCCTAACCCGAACCCTAAACCTAACCCTAACCCGAACCCTAACCCTAACCCGAAACCGAACTCTAACCCTAACCCGAAACCTAACCCGAACCCAACCCTAACCCGAACCCTAACCCTAACCCGAACCCTAACCCTAACCCTAACCCTAACTCTAACCCTAACCCTAACCCTAACCCGAAACCTAAACCTAACCCGAACCCTAACCCTAAACCTAACACGAACCCTAAACCGAACCCTAACCCTAACCCTAACCCGAACTCTAACTTTAACCCGAACCCTAACCCTAACCCTTACCCGAACCGTAGCCCTAACCCTAACCCGAACCCTAAACGTAACCCGAACCCTATCCCTAACCCTATCCCTAACCCTAACCCGAACCCTAACCGTAACACTAACCCGAACCCTAACCCGAACCCTAACCCTAACCCTAACCTGAACACTAACACCTAACCCTAACCCGAACCGGAACCCTAACCCGAACCCTAACCCTAACCCTAACCCGAACCCTAACCCTAACTCGAACCCTAACCCGAACCCTAACCCTAACCCTACCTCTAACCCTAAACCTAACCCTAACCCGAACCCTAACCCTAACCCGAACCCTAACCCGAACCCTAACCCGAACCTTAACCCTAACTCTAACCTAAACCTAATCCGATACCTAACACTAAACCTAACCCTAACCATAAACCGAACCCTAACCCCAACCCTAACCCTAACACTACCTTAACCCTAACCCGAACCCTAACCCTAACCCTAACCCTAACCCAAACCCTATCCCTAACCCGAACCCTAACCTAACCCTAATCCGAAACCTAACCCTAACCCTAACCCTAAACCTAACAATAACCCTAACCCTAACCCTAACCCTAACCCCAAAACTAACCCTAACACTAACCCTAACACTAAACCAAAACCTAACCCTAAACCTAACCCAAACCCGAACCCGAACCCTAACACTAACCCCTAACCCGAACCCTAACCCTAACCCGAACCCTAACCCTAACCCGAACCCTAACCCTAACCCTAACCCTAACCGTAAACCAAACCCTAACCCTAACCCTAAACCTAACCCTCACCCGAACCCTAACCCTAACCCTAACCCTAACCCTAACCCGAACCCTAACTCTAACCCGAACCCTAAACCGATCCCTAACCCGAACCCTAACCCTAACCCTAACCCTAACCCGAACCGGAACCCTAACCCGAACCCTAACCCGAACCCAAACGCTAACCCTAACCCGAACCCTAACCCTAACCCTTTACCCGAACCCTAACCCTAACCCGAACCCTAAACCTAACCCTAACCGGAACCCTAACCCTAACCCTAACCCGAACCCGAACCCTAACCCTTTACCCGAACCCTAACCCTAAACCGAACCCTAACCCGAACCCTAACCCTAAACCTAACCCCGAACCCGAACCCTAACCCTAACCCTAACCCTAACCCGAACCCTAACCCTAACCCTTACCCGAACCCCAACCCTAACCCTAACCCGAAACCGACCCTAACCCTAACCCTAACCCGAACCCTAACCCTAACCTGAACCCTAACCCTAACCCTAACCCTAACCCGAACCCTAACCCTAACCTGACCCCGAACCCGAACCCTAACACGAACCCTAAACATAACCCTAACCCTAACCCTAACCAGAACCCTAATCCTAACCCGAACCCTAAACCTAACCCTAACCCGAACCCTAACCCTAACCCGAAACCGAAACCTAACCCTAACCCGAAACCTAACCCGAACCCGAACCCTAACACTAACCCCTAACCCGAACCCTAACCCTAACACGAACCCTAAACCTAACCCTAAACCTAACCCTAACCCGAACCCTAACCCTACTCTAACTCAAACCCTAAACCTAATCCGAACCCTAACCCTAACCCTAACACGAACCCTCACCCTAACTCGAACCCGAACCCTAACCCTAACCCGAAACCTAAACCGAACCCAACCCTAACCAGTACCCTAACCCTAACCGGATCCCTAACCCTAACACTAACCCTAACGCGAAACCTAAACCTAACACAAACCTTAACCCTAAACCTAACCCGAACCCTAACCAGAACCCTAACCATAACCCTAACCCGAACCCTAACCCTAACCCGAAACCTAACCCTAACCCTAAACGGAAACCTAACCCTAACCATAACCCGAACCCTAACCGTAAACCAAACCCTAACCCTAACCCTAAACCTAACCCTAACCCGAACCCTAACCCTAACCCTAACCCTAACCCTAACCCGAACCCTAACTCTAACCCGAACCCTAAACCGAACCCTAACCCGAACCCTAACCCTAACCCTAACCCTAACCCGAACCGGAACCCTAACCCGAACCCTAATCCTAACACTAACCCTAACCCTAACCCGAACCGTAACCCGAACCCTAACCCGAACCCTAACCCTAACCCTAACCCGAACCCTAACATTAACCCTAACCCGAACCCTAACCCGAACCCTAACCCGAACCCTAACCCTAACCCTAACCCGAACCCTAACCCGAACCCTAACCCTAACCCTTTACCCGAACCCTAACCCTAACCCGAACCCTAAACCTAACCCTAAACGGAACCCTAACCCTAACCCTAACCCGAACCCGAACCCTTACCCTTTACCCGAACCCTAACCCTAAACCGAACCCTAACCCGAACCCTAACCCTAAACCTAACCCCGAACCCGAACCCTAACCCTAACCCTAACCCTAACCCGAACCCTAACCCTAACCCTTACCCGAACCCCAACCCTAACCCTAACCCGAACCCGACCCTAACCCTAACACTAACGCGAACCCTAACCCTAACCTGAACCCTAACCCTAACCCTAACCCTAACCCGAACCCTAACCCTAACCTGACCCCGAAACCGAACCCTAACACGAACCCTAAACATAACCCTAACCCTAACCCTAACCCGAACCCTAACCCTAACTCTAACCAGAACCCTAACCCTAACCCGAACCCTAAACCTAACCCTAACCCGAACCCTAACCCTAACCCGAAACCAAACCCTAACCCTAACCCGAAACCTAACCCGAACCCAACCCTAACCCGAACCCTAACCCTAACCCGAACCCTAACCCTAACCCTAACCCTAACCCTAACCCTAACCCGAAACCTAAACCTAACCCGAACCCTAACCCTAAACCTAATACGAAACCTAACCCGAACCCTAACCCTAACCCTAACCCGAACTCTAACTTTAACCCGAACCCTAACCCTAACCCTTACCCGAACCCTAGCCCTAACCCTAACCCGAACCCTAAACGTAACCCGAACCCTATCCCTAACCCTATCCCTAACCCTAACCCGAACCCTAACCGTAACCCTAACCCGAACCCTAACCCGAAGCCTAACCCTAACCCTAACCTGAACACTAACACCTAACCCTAACCCGAACCGGAACCCTAACCCGAACCCTAACCCTAACCCTAACCCGAACCCTAACCCTAACCCTAACCCTAACCCGAACCCTAACCCTAACCCTACCTCTAACCCTAAACCTAACCCTAACCCGAAACCTAACCCTAACCCGAACCCTAACCCAAACCCTAACCCGAACCTTAACTCTAACCCTAACCTAAACCTAATCCGATACCTAACACTAAACCTAACCCTAACCGTAAACCGAACCCTAACCCCAACCCTAACCCTAACACTACCTTAACCCTAACCCGAACCCTAACCCTAACCCTAACCCTAACCCAAACACTATCCCTAACCCGAACCCTAACCTAACCCTAATCCGAAACCTAAACCTAACCCTAACCCTAACCCTAAATCTAACCCTAACCCTAACCCTAAACCTAACCCCAAACCTAACCCTAACACTAACCCTAACACTAAACCAAAACCTAACTCTAAACCTAACCCAAACCCGAACCCGAACCCTAACACTAACCCCTAAACCGAACCCTAACCCTAACCCGAACCCTAACCCTAACCCGAACCCTAACCCTAACCCTAACCCTAACCGTAAACCAAACCCTAACCCTAACCCTAAACCTAACCCTAACCCGAACCCTAACCCTAACCCTAACCCTAACACTAACCCGAACCCTAACTCTAACCCGAACCCTAAACCGAACCCTAACCCGAACCCTAACCCTAACCCTCACCCTAACCCGAACCGGAACCCTAACCCGAACCCTAATCCTAACACTAACCCTAACCCTAACCCGAACCGTAACCCGAACCCTAACTCGAACCCTAACCCTAGCCCTAACCCGAACCCTAACCTTAACCCTAACCCGAACCCTAACCCTAACCCTAACCCGAACCCTAACCCTAACCCTTTACCCGAACCCTAACCCTAACCCGAACCCTAAACCTAACCCTAACCGGAACCCTAACCCTAACCCTAACCTGAACACGAACCCTAACCCTTTACCCGAACCCTAACCCTAAACCGAACCCTAACCCGAACCCTAACCCTAAACCTAACCCCGAACCCGAACCCTAACCCTAACCCTAACCCTAACCCGAACCCTAACCCTAACCTGACCCCGAACCCGAACCCTAACACGAACCCTAAACATAACCCTAACACTAACCCTAACCCGAACCCTAACCCTAACCCTAACCAGAACCCTAACCCTAACCCGAACCCTAAACCTAACCCTAACCCGAACCCTAACCCTAACCCGAAACCGAATCCTAACCCTAACCCGAAACCTAACCCGAACCCAACCATAACCCGAACCCTAACCCTAACCCGAACCCTAACCCTAACCCTAACCCTAACCCTAACCCTAACCCGAAACCTAAACCTAACCCGAACCCTAACCCTAAACCTAACACGAACCCTAACCCGAACCCTAACCCTAACCCTAACCCGAACTCTAACTTTAACCCGAACCCTAACCCTAACCCTTACCCGAACCCTAGCCCTAACCCTAACCCGAACCCTAAACGTAACCCGAACCCTATCCCTAACCCTATCCCTAACCCTAACCCGAACCCTAACCGTAACCCTAACCCGAACCCTAACCCGAACCCTAACCCTAACCCTAACCTGAACACTAACACCTAACCCTAACCCGAACCCTAACACTAACCCGAACCCTAACCCTAACCCTAACCCGAACCCTAACCCTAACCTGAACCCGAACCCTAACCCTAACCTGAAACCTAACCCGAACCCTAATCCTAACCCTAACCCTAAACCTAACCCTAACCCTAACCCAAACCCGAACCCTAACCCGAACCCTACCACTAACCCTAATCCGAACCCTAACCCTAACCCTAAACCTAACCCTAACCCGAACCCGAACCCTAACCCTAACCCTAACCGAAACCCGAACCCTAAACCTAAACCGAACCCTAACTCTAACCCGAACCCTAACCCTACCCGAAACCTAAACCTAACCCTAACTCAAACCCTAACCCGAACCCTAACCCGAACCCGATCAATAACCCGAACCCGAACCCAAACCCTAACCCTAACTCTAACCCAAACCCTAAACCGAACCCTAACTCGAACCCTAAACATAACCCGAAACCGAACCCGAACCCTAAACCTAACCCTAACACGAACCGGAACCCTAACCCTAAACCTAACCCGAACCCTAACCCTAACCCCGAACCCGGACCCTAACCCTAAACCTAACCCTAACCCGAACCCTAACCCGAACCCTAACCCGAACCCTAACCCTAACCCTAACCCGAACCCGAAACCGAACCCTAAACCTAACCCGAACCCTTAACCTAACCCGACCCTAACCATAACCCTAACCCTAACCCGAACCCTAACCCTAACCCTAACCCGACCCCTAACCCGAACCATAACACGAACCCTAACCCTAACCCTAACCCTAACCCTAAACCGAACCCTAACCCTAAACCTAACCCGAACCCTAACCCTAACCCGAACCCTAACCTAACCCTAATCCGAACCCTAACCCTAACTCGAACCCGAACCCTAACCCTAACCCGAAACCTAAACCGAACCCAACCCTAACCAGAACCCTAACCCTAACCGGATCCCTAACCCTAACACTAACCCTAACGCGAAACCTAAACCTAACACAAACCTTAACCCTAAACCTAACCCGAACCCTAACCAGAACCCTAACCATAACCCTAACCCGAACCCTAACCCTAACCCGAAACCTAACCCTAACCGTAAACCGAAACCTAACCCTAACCATAACCCGAACCCTAACCGTAAACCAAACCCTAACCCTAACCCTAAACCTAACCCTAACCCGAACCCTCACCCTAACCCTAACCCTAACCCTAACCCGAACCCTAACTCTAACCCGAACCCTAAACCGAACCCTAACCCGAACCCTAACCCTAACCCTAACCCGAACCGGAACCCTAACCCGAACCCTAATCCTAACACTAACCCTAACCCTAACCCGAACCGAAACCCGAACCCTAACCCGAACCCTAACCCTAACACTAACCCGTACCCTAACCCTAACCTGAACCCAAACCCTAACCCTAACCCTAACCCGAACCCTAACCCTAACCTGACCCCGAACCCGAACCCTAACACGAACCCTAAACATAACCCTAACCCTAACCCTAACCCTAACCAGAACCCTAACCCTAACCCGAACCCTAAACCTAACCCTAACCCGAACCCTAACCCTAACCCGAAACCGAACCCTAACCCTAACCCGAAACCTAACCCGAACCCAACCCTAACCCGAACCCTAACCCTAACCCGAACCCTAACCCTAACCCTAACCCTAACCCTAACCCTAACCCTAACCCGAAACCTAAACCTAACCCGAACCCTAACCCTAAACCTAACACGAACCCTAAACCGAACCCTAACCCTAACCCTAACCCGAACTCTAACTTTAACCCGAACCCTAACCCTAACCCTTACCCGAACCCTAGCCCTAACCCTAACCCGAACCCTAAACGTAACCCGAACCCTATCCCTAACCCTATCCCTAACCCTAACCCGAACCCTAACCGTAACACTAACCCGAACCCTAACCCGAACCCTAACCCTAACCCTAACCTGAACACTAACACATAACCCTAACCCGAACCGGAAACCTAACCCGAACCCTAACCCTAACCCTAACCCGAACCCTAACCCTAACCCTAACCATAACCCGAACCCTAACCCTAACCCTACCTCTAACCCTAAACCTAACCCTAACCCGAACCCTAACCCTAACCCGAACCCTAACCCGAACCCTAACCCGAACCTTAACCCTAACTCTAACCTAAACCTAATCCGATACCTAACAAGAAACCTAACCCTAACCGTAAACCGAACCCTAAAACCAACCCTAACCCTAACACTACCTTAACCCTAACCCGAACCCTAACCCTAACCCTAACCCTAACCCAAAACCTATCCCTAACCCGAACCCTAACCTAACCCTAATCCGAAACCTAACCCTAACCCTAAACCTAAACCTAACTCTAACCCTAACCCTAACCCTAACACTAACCCCAAACCTAACCCTAACACTAACCCTAACACTAAACCAAAACCTAACCCTAAACCTAACCCAAACCCGAACCCGAACCCTAACACTATCCCCTAACCCGAACCCTAACCCTAACCCGAACCCTAACCCTAACCCGAACCCTAACCCTAACCCTAACCCTAACCGTAAACCAAACCCTAACCCTAACCCTAAACCTAACCCTAACCGAACCCTAACCCTAACCCTAACCCTAACCCTAACTCTAAACCGAACCCTAAACCGAACCCTAACCCGAACCCTAACCCTAACCCTAACCCGAACCGGAACCCTAACCCGAACCCTAACCCGAACCCTAACCCTAACCCTAACCCGAACCCTAACCCTAACCCTTTACGCGAACCCTAACCCTAACCCGAACCCTAAACCTAACCCTAACCGGAACCCTAACCCTAACCCTAACCCGAACCCGAACCCTAACCCTTTACCCGAACCCTAACCCTAAACCGAACCCTAACCCGAACCCTAACCCTAAACCTAACCCCGAACCCGAACCCTAACCCTAACCCTAACCCTAACCCGAACCCTAACCCTAACCCTTACCCGAACCCCAACCCTAACCCTAACCCGAACCCGACCCTAACCCTAACCCTAACCCGAACCCTAACCCTAACCTGAACCCTAACCCTAACCCTAACCCTAACCGAAACCCGAACCCTAAACCTAAACCGAACCCTAACCCGAACCCTAACCCTACCCGAAACCTAACCCTAACCCTAACCCAAACCCGAACCCGAACCCTAACCCTAACCCTAACCCGAACCCTAAACCTAACCCGAACCCTAACCCGAACCCGATCAATAACCCGAACCCGAACCCTAACCCTAACCCTAACTCTAACCCAAACCCTAAACCGAACCCTAACTCGAACCCTAAACATAACCCGAAACCGAACCCGAACCCTAAACCTAACCCTAACACGAACCGGAACCCTTACCCTAAACCTAACCCGAACCCTAACCCTAACCCGAACCCTAACCCTAACCCTAACCCCGAACCCGGACCCTAACCCTAAACCTAACCCTAACCCGAACCCTAACCCGAACCCTAACCCGATCCCTAACCCTAACCCTAACCCGAACCCGAAACCGAACCCTAAACCTAACCCGAACCCTAAACCTAACCCGACCCTAACCATAACCCTAACCCTAACCCGAACCCTAACCCTAACCCTAACCCGACCCCTAACCCGAACCATAACACGAACCCTAACCCTAACCCTAACCCTAACCCTAAACCGAACCCTAACCCTAAACCTAACCCGAACCCTAACCCTAACCCGAACCCTAACCTAACCCTAATCCGAACCCTAACCCTAACTCGAACCCGAACCCTAACCCTAACCCGAAACCTAAACCAAACCCAACCCTAACCAGAACCCTAACCCTAACCGGATCCCTAACCCTAACACTAACCCTAACGCGAAACCTAAACCTAACACAAACCTTAACCCTAAACCTAACCCGAACCCTAACCAGAACCCTAACCATAACCCTAACCCGAACCCTAACCCTAACCCGAAACCTAACCCTAACCCTAAACCGAAACCTAACCCTAACCATAACCCGAACCCTAACCGTAAACCAAACCCTAAACCTAACCCTAAACCTAAACCTAACCCGAACCCTAACCCTAAACCTAAACCTAACCCTAACCCTAACCCGAACCCTAACTCTAACCCGAACCCTAAACCGAACCCTAACCCGAACCCTAACCCTAACCCTAACCCTAACCCGAACCGGAACCCTAACCCGAACCCTAATCCTAACACTAACCCTAACCCTAACCCGAACCGTAACCCGAACCCTAACCCGAACCCTAACCCTAACCCTAACCCGAACCCTAACATTAACCCTAACCCGAACCCTAACCCGAACCCTAACCCGAACCCTAACCCTAACCCTAATCCGAACCCTAACCCGAACCCTAACCCTAACACTTTACCCGAACCCTAACCCTAACCCGAACCCTAAACCTAACCCTAAACGGAACCCTAACCCTAACCCTAACCCGAACCCGAACCCTTACCCTTTACCCGAACCCTAACCCTAAACCGAACCCTAACCCGAACCCTAACCCTAAACCTAACCCCGAACCCGATCCCTAACCCTAACCCTAACCCTAACCCGAACCCTAACCCTAACCCTTACCCGAACCCCAACCCTAACCCTAACCAGAACCCGACCCTAACCCTAACACTAACCCGAACCCTAACCCTAACCTGAACCCTAACCCTAACCCTAACCCTAACCCGAACCCTAACCCTAACCTGACCCCGAACCCGAACCCTAACACGAACCCTAAACATAACCCTAACCCTAACCCTAACCCGAACCCTAACCCTAACCCTAACCAGAACCCTAACCCTAACCCGAACCCTAAACCTAACCCTAACACGAACCCTAACCCTAACCCGAAACCGAACCCTAACCCTAACCCGAAACCTAACCCGAACCCAACCCTAACCCGAACCCTAACCCTAACCCGAACCCTAACCCTAACCCTAACCCTAACCCTAACCCTAACCCGAAACCTAAAACTAACCCGAACCCTAAACCTAAACCTAACACGAACCCTAACCCGAACCCTAACCCTAACCCTAACCCGAACTCTAACTTTAACCCGAACCCTAACCCTAACCCTTACCCGAACCCTAGCCCTAACCCTAACCCGAACCCTAAACGTAACCCGAACCCTATCCCTAACCCTATCCCTAACCCTAACCCGAACCCTAACCGTAACCATAACCCGAACCCTAACCCGAAGCCTAACCCTAACCCTAATCTGAACACTAACACCTAACCCTAACCCGAACCGGAACCCTAACCCGAACCCTAACCCTAACCCTAACCCGAACCCTAACCCTAACCCTAACCCTAACCCTAACCCGAACCCTAACCCTAACCCTACCTCTAACACTAAACCTAACCCTAACCCGAAACCTAAACCTAACCCGAACCCTAACCCGAACCCTAACCCGAACCTTAACCCTAACCCTAACCTAAACCTAATCCGATACCTAACACTAAACCTAACCCTAACCGTAAACCGAACCCTAACCCCAACCCTAACCCTAACACTACCTTAACCCTAACCCGAACCCTAACCCTAACCCTAACCCTAACCCAAACACTATCCCTAACCCGAACCCTAACCTAACCCTAATCCGAAACCTAAACCTAACCCTAACCCTAACCCTAAATCTAACCCTAACCCTAACCCTAACCTTAACCCCAAACCTAACCCTAACACTAACCCTAACACTAAACCAAAACCTAACCCTAAACCTAACCCAAACCCGAACCAGAACCCTAACACTAACCCCTAAACCGAACCCTAACCATAACCCGAACCCTAACCCTAACCCGAACCCTAACCCTAACCCTAACCGTAAACCAAACCCTAACCCTAACCCTAAACCTAACCCTAACCCGAACCCTAAACCTAACCCTAACCCTAACCCTAACCCGAACCCTAACTCTAACCCGAACCCTAAACCGAACCCTAACCCGAACCCTAACCCTAACCCTAACCCTAACCCGAACCGGAACCCTAACCCGAACCCTAATCCTAACACTAACCCTAACCCTAACCCGAACCGTAACCCGAACCCTAACCCGAACCCTAACCCTAGCCCTAACCCGAACCCTAACCTTAACCCTAACCCGAACCCTAACCCTAACCCTAACCCGAACCCTAACCCTAACACTTTACCCGAACCCTAACCCTAACCCGAACACTAAACCTAACCCTAACCGGAACCCTAACCCTAACCCTAACCCGAACACGAACCCTAACCCTTTACCCGAACCCTAACCCTAAACCGAACCCTAACCCGAACCCTAACCCTAAACATAACCCCGAACCCGAACCCTAAACCTAACCCTAACCCTAACCCGAACCCTAACCCTAACCCTTACCCGAACCCCAACCCTAACCCTAACCCGAACCCGACCCTAACTCTAACCCTAACCCGAACCCTAACCCTAACCTGAACCCTAACCCTAACCCTAACCCTAACCCGAACCCTAACCCTAACCTGACCCCGAACCCGAACCCTAACACGAACCCTAAACATAACCCTAACCCTAACCCTAACCCGAACCCTAACCCTAACCCTAACCAGAACCCTAACCCTAACCCGAACCCTAAACCTAACCCTAACCCGAACCCTAACCCTAACCCGAAACCGAATCCTAACCCTAACCCGAAACCTAACCCGAACCCAACCATAACCCGAACCCTAACCCTAACCCGAACCCTAACCCTAACCCTAACCCTAACCCTAACCCGAAACCTAAACCTAACCCGAACCCTAACCCTAAACCTAACACGAACCCTAACCCGAACCCTAACCCTAACCCTAACCCGAACTCTAACTTTAACCCGAACCCTAACCCTAACCCTTACCCGAACCCTAGCCCTAACCCTAACCCGAACCCTAAACGTAACCCGAACCCTATCCCTAACCCTATCCCTAACCCTAACCCGAACCCTAACCGTAACCCTAACCCGAACCCTAACCCGAAACCTAACCCTAACCCTAACCTGAACACTAACACCTAACCCTAACCCGAACCCTAACACTAACCCGAACCCTAACCCTAACCCTAACCCGAACCCTAACCCTAACCTGAACCCGAACCCTAACCCTAACCTGAAACCTAACCCGAACCCTAATCCTAACCCTAACCCTAAACCTAACCCTAACCCTAACCCGAACCCGAACCCTAACCCGAACCCTACCACTAACCCTAATCCGAACCCTAACCCTAACCCTAAACCTAACCCTAACCCGAACCCGAACCCTAACCCTAACCCTAACCGAAACCCGAACCCTAAACCTAAACCGAACCCTAACCCTAACCCGAACCCTAACCCTACCCGAAACCTAACCCTAACCCTAACCCAAACCCGAACCCGAACCCTAACCCTAACCCTAACCCGAACCCTAACCATAACCCGAACCCTAACCCGAACCCGATCAATAACCCGAACCCGAACCCTAACCCTAACACTAACTCTAACCCAAACCCTAAACCGAACCCTAACTCGAACCCTAAACATAACCCGAAACCGAACCCGAACCCTAAACCTAACCCTAACACGAACCGGAACCCTAACCCTAAACCTAACCCGAACCCTAACCCTAACCCCGAACCCGGACCCTAACCCTAAACCTAACCCTAACCCGAACCCTAACCCGAACCCTAACCCGAACCCTAACCCTAACCCTAACCCGAACCCGAAACCGAACCCTAAACCTAACCCGAACCCTAAACCTAACCCGACCCTAACCATAACCCTAACCCTAACCCGAACCCTAACCCTAACCCTAACCCGACCCCTAACCCGAACCATAACACGAACCCTAACCCTAACCCTAACCCTAACCCTAAACCGAACCCTAACCCTAAACCTAACCCGAACCCTAACCCTAACCCGAACCCTAACCTAACCCTAATCCGAACCCTAACCCTAACTCGAACCCGAACCCTAACCCTAACCCGAAACCTAAACCGAACCCAACCCTAACCAGAACCCTAACCCTAACCGGATCCCTAACCCTAACACTAACCCTAACGCGAAACCTAAACCTAACACAAAACTTAACCCTAAACCTAACCCGAACCCTAACCAGAACCCTAACCATAACCCTAACCCGAACCCTAACCCTAACTCGAAACCTAACCCTAACCCTAAACCGAAACCTAACCCTAACCATAACCCGAACCCTAACCGTAAACCAAACCCTAACCCTAACCCTAAACCTAACCCTAAACCGAACCCTCACCCTAACCCTAACCCTAACCCTAACCCGAACCCTAACTCTAACCCGAACCCTAAACCGAACCCTAACCCGAACCCTAACCCTAACCCTAACCCTAACCCGAACCGGAACCCTAACCCGAACCCTAATCCTAACACTAACCCTAACCCTAAACCGAACCGAAACCCGAACCCTAACCCGAACCCTAACCCTAACACTAACCCGAACCCTAACCCTAACCTGAACCCAAACCCTAACCCTAACCCTAACCCGAACCCTAACCCTAACCTGACCCTGAACCCGAACCCTAACACGAACCCTAAACATAACCCTAAACCTAACCCTAACCCTAACCAGAACCCTAACCCTAACCCGAACCCTAAACCTAACCCTAACCCGAACCCTAACCCTAACCCGAAACCGAACTCTAACCCTAACCCGAAACCTAACCCGAACCCAACCCTAACCCGAACCCTAACCCTAACCCGAACCCTAACCCTAACCCTAACCCTAACTCTAACCCTAACCCTAACCCTAACCCGAAACCTAAACCTAACCCGAACCCTAACCCTAAACCTAACACGAACCCTAAACCGAACCCTAACCCTAACCCTAACCCGAACTCTAACTTTAACCCGAACCCTAACCCTAACCCTTACCCGAACCGTAGCCCTAACCCTAACCCGAACCCTAAACGTAACCCGAACCCTATCCCTAACCCTATCCCTAACCCTAACCCGAACCCTAACCGTAACACTAACCCGAACCCTAACCCGAACCCTAACCCTAACCCTAACCTGAACACTAACACCTAACCCTAACCCGAACCGGAACCCTAACCCGAACCCTAACCCTAACCCTAACCCGAACCCTAACCCTAACTCGAACCCTAACCCGAACCCTAACCCTAACCCTACCTCTAACCCTAAACCTAACCCTAACCCGAACCCTAACCCTAACCCGAACCCTAACCCGAACCCTAACCCGAACCTTAACCCTAACTCTAACCTAAACCTAATCCGATACCTAACACTAAACCTAACCCTAACCATAAACCGAACCCTAACCCCAACCCTAACCCTAACACTACCTTAACCCTAACCCGAACCCTAACCCTAACCCTAACCCTAACCCAAACCCTATCCCTAACCCGAACCCTAACCTAACCCTAATCCGAAACCTAACCCTAACCCTAACCCTAAACCTAACAATAACCCTAACCCTAACCCTAACCCTAACCCCAAAACTAACCCTAACACTAACCCTAACACTAAACCAAAACCTAACCCTAAACCTAACCCAAACCCGAACCCGAACCCTAACACTAACCCCTAACCCGAACCCTAACCCTAACCCGAACCCTAACCCTAACCCGAACCCTAACCCTAACCCTAACCCTAACCGTAAACCAAACCCTAACCCTAACCCTAAACCTAACCCTCACCCGAACCCTAACCCTAACCCTAACCCTAACCCTAACCCGAACCCTAACTCTAACCCGAACCCTAAACCGATCCCTAACCCGAACCCTAACCCTAACCCTAACCCTAACCCGAACCGGAACCCTAACCCGAACCCTAACCCGAACCCAAACGCTAACCCTAACCCGAACCCTAACCCTAACCCTTTACCCGAACCCTAACCCTAACCCGAACCCTAAACCTAACCCTAACCGGAACCCTAACCCTAACCCTAACCCGAACCCGAACCCTAACCCTTTACCCGAACCCTAACCCTAAACCGAACCCTAACCCGAACCCTAACCCTAAACCTAACCCCGAACCCGAACCCTAACCCTAACCCTAACCCTAACCCGAACCCTAACCCTAACCCTTACCCGAACCCCAACCCTAACCCTAACCCGAAACCGACCCTAACCCTAACCCTAACCCGAACCCTAACCCTAACCTGAACCCTAACCCTAACCCTAACCCTAACCCGAACCCTAACCCTAACCTGACCCCGAACCCGAACCCTAACACGAACCCTAAACATAACCCTAACCCTAACCCTAACCAGAACCCTAATCCTAACCCGAACCCTAAACCTAACCCTAACCCGAACCCTAACCCTAACCCGAAACCGAAACCTAACCCTAACCCGAAACCTAACCCGAACCCAACCATAACCCGAACCCTAACCCTAACCCGAACCCTAACCCTAACCCTAACCCTAACCCTAACCCGAAACCTAAACCTAACCCGAACCCTAACCCTAAACCTAACACGAACCCTAACCCGAACCCTAACCCTAACCCTAACCCGAACTCTAACTTTAACCCGAACCCTAACCCTAACCCTTACCCGAACCCTAGCCCTAACCCTAACCCGAACCCTAAACGTAACCCGAACCCTATCCCTAACCCTATCCCTAACCCTAACCCGAACCCTAACCGTAACCCTAACCCGAACCCTAACCCGAACCCTAACCCTAACCCTAACCTGAACACTAACACCTAACCCTAACCCGAACCGGAACCCTAACCCGAACCCTAACCCTAACCCTAACCCGAACCCTAACCCTAACCCTAACCCGAACCCTAACTCGAACCCTAACCCGAACCCTAAACCTAATCCTAACTCGAACCCTAACCCTAACCATAACCCGAACCCTAACCCGAACCCTAACCCTAACCCTAACCCGAACCCTCCCCCGAACCCTAACCCTAACCTAAACACTAACCCCTAACCCTAACCCGAACTCGAACACTAACCCGAACCCTAACCCTAACCCGAACCCGAACCCGAAACCTAACCCTAACCCTAACACGAAACCTAACCCGAACCCTAACCCTAACCCTAACCCGAAACCTAACCCTAACCCTAACCCTAACCCAAACACGAACACTAACTCTAACCCGAACCCTAAACCGAACCCTAACCCGAACCCTAACACTAACCCTAAACCTAACCCGAACTGTAACCCTAACCCGAAACCTAACCCTAACCTGACCCCGAACCCGAACCTTAACCCTAACCCTAAACCTAAACCTAACCCTAACCCTAACCCGAACCCTAACCCTAACCCTAACCCGAACCCTAACCCTAACCCGAACCCTAACCCTAACCCTAACCCGAACCCTAACCCGAAACCTAACCCTAAACCTTAACCCGAACCCGAACCCTAACCCTATCCCTAAACCTAACCCGAACCCTAACCCGAACCATAACCCGAACCCCAACCCTATCCCTAACCCGAAACCGACCCTAACCCTAACCCTAAACCGAACCCGAACCCTAACCCGAACCCTAACCCTAACCCTAACCCTAACCCGAACCCTAACCCTAACCCTAAACCGACCCATAACCCGAACCCTAACACGAACCCTAAACCTAACCCTAACCTTAACCCTAACCCGAACCCTAACCCTAACCCTAACCCGAACCCTAACCCTAACCCGAACCCTAACCCTAACCCTAACCCGAACCCTAACCCTAACCCGAAACTGAACCCTAACACAAAACCTAACCCGAACCCAACCCTAACCCGAACCCTAACCCTAAGCCGAAACCTAACCCTAACCCTAAACTAACCCGAAACCTAAACCTAAACCGAACCCTAACCACAAACCTAACCCGAACCCAAACCCGAACCCTAACCCTAACCCTAACCCGAACTCTAACCCTAAACCGAACCCTAACCCTAACCCTAACCCGAACCCTAAACCTAACCCTAACCCGAAAACTAACCGTAACCCGAACCCTAACCCTAACCCTAACCCTAACCCGAAACCTAACCCTAAACCTAACCCGAACCCTAACCCGAACCCTAACCCTAACCCTAACCTGAACACTAACCCCTAACCCTAACCCGAATCCGAACCCTAACCCTAACCCTACCGCTAACCCTAAACCTAACCCTAACCCGAAACCTAACCCTAACCCGAACCCTAACGCGAACCCTAACCCGAACCCTAACCCTAACCCTAACCTAACCCTAATCCAAACCCTAACCCTAACCCTAAACCTAACCCTAACCCTAACCCCAAACCTAACCCTAACACTAACCCTAACCCGAACCCTAAACCTAACCCTAACCCTAACCCTAACCCAAACCCGAACCCTAACCCTAACCCCTAACCCGAACCCTAACCCTAACCCGAACCCTAACCCTAACCCAAACCCTAACCCTAACCCGAACCCTAACCTAACCCTAATCCGAAACCTAACACTAACCATAACCCTAACACTAACCCCTAACCCTAACCCTAACCCTAACCCCAACACTACCCCTAACACTAACCCTAACACTAACCCGAACCCTAAACTTAACCCTAACCTTAACCCTAACCCTAACCCTAATCCGAACCCTACCCCTAACCCTAATCCGAAACCTAACCCTAACCCTAAACCTAACCCTAACCCGAACCCGAACACTAAAACTAACCCTAACCAGAACCCGAACCCTAACTCGAACCCTAACCCGAACCCTAAACCTAATCCTAACTCGAACCCTAACCCTAACCATAACCCGAACCCTAACCCGAACGCTAACCCTAACCCTAACCCGAACCCTCCCCCGAACCCTAACCCTAACCTAAACACTAACCCCTAACCCTAACCCGAACTCGAACACTAACCCGAACCCTAACCCTAACCCGAACCCGAACCAGAAACCTAACCCTAACCCTAACACGAACCCTAACCCGAACCCTAACCCTAACCCTAACCCGAACCCTAACCCTAACCCTAACCCTAACCCAAACCCGAACACTAACTCTAACCCGAACCCTAAACCGAACCCTAACCCGAACCCTAACACTAACCCTAAACCTAACCCGAACTGTAACCCTAACCCGAACCCTAACCCTAACCCTAACCCTAAACCCGAACCCTAACCCTAACCCTAACCCAAACCCTAACCCTAACCCTAACCCTAACCCTAACCCAAACACTAAACCTAACCCTAACTGGAACCCTAACCCCAACCCTAACCCGAACCCGAACCCTAACCCTTTACCCGAATCCTAACCCTAACCCGAACCCTAACCCGAACCCTAACCCTAAACCTAACCCCGAACCCGAACCCAAACCTTAACCCTAACCCTAACCCGAACCCTAACCCGAACCCTAACCCGAACCCCAACCCTAACCCTAACCCGAAACCGAACCTAACCCTAACCCTTACCCGAACCCTAACCCTAACCCGAAACCTAACCCTAACCCTAACCCTAACCCGAACCCTAACCCTATCCTGACCCCGAACCCGAACCTTAACCCTAACCCTAAACCTAAACCTAACCCTAACCCTAACCCGAACCCTAACCGTAACCCTAACCCGAACCCTAACCCTAACCCGAACCCTAACCCTAACCCTTACCCGAACCCTAACCCGAAACCTAACCCTAACCCTTAACCCGAACCCGAACCCTAACCCTATCCCTAACCCTAACCCGAACCCTAACCCGAACCCTAACCCGAACCCCAACCCTATCCCTACCCAAAACCGACCCTAACCCTAACCCTAAACCGAACCCGAACCCTAACCCGAACCCTAACCCTAACCCTAACCCTAACCCGAACCCTAACCCTAACCCTAAACCGACCCATAACCCGAACCCTAACACGAACCCTAAACATAACCCTAACCCTAACCCTAACCCGAACCCTAACCCTAACTCTAACCCGAACCCTAACCCTAACCCGAACCCTAACCCTAACCCGAAACTGAACCCTAACCCAAAACCTAACCCGAACCCAACCCTAACCCGAACCGTAACCCTAAGCCGAAACCTAACCCTAACCCTAAACTAACCCGAAACCTAAACCTAAACCGAACCCTAACCACAAACCTAACCCGAACCCAAACCCGAACCCTAACCCTAACCCTAACCCGAACTCTAACCCTAAACCGAACCCTAACCCTAACCCTAACCCGAACCCTAAACCTAACCCTAACCCGAAACCTAACCGTAACCCGAACCCTAACCCTAACCCTAACCCTAACCCGAACCCTAACCCTAAACCTAACCCGAACCCTAACCCGAACCCTAACCCTAACCCTAACCTGAACACTAACCCCTAACCCTAACCCGAATCCGAACCCTAACCCTAACCCTACCGCTAACCCTAAACCTAACCCTAACCCGAAACCTAACCCTAACCCGAACCCTAACGCGAACCCTAACCCGAACCCTAACCCTAACCCTAACCTAACCCTAATCCAAACCCTAACCCTAACCCTAAACCTAACCCTAACCCTAACCCCAAACCTAACCCTAACACTAACCCTAACCCGAACCCTATACCTAACCCTAACCCTAACCCTAACCCAAATCCGAACCCTAACCCTAACCCCTAACCCGAACCCTAACCCTAACCCGAACCCTAACCCTAACCCAAACCCTAACCCTAACCCGAACCCTAACCTAACCCTAATCCGAAACCTAACCCTAACCCTAACCCTAACACTAACCCCTAACCCTAACCCTAACCCTAACCCCAACACTACACCTAACACTAACCCTAACACTAACCCGAACCCTAAACCTAACCCTAACCTTAACCCTAACCCTAACCCTAATCCGAACCCTACCCCTAACCCTAATCCGAACCCTAACCCTAACCCTAAACCTAACCCTAACCCGTACCCGAACACTAAAACTAACCCTAACCAGAACCCGAACCCTAACACAAACCCGAACCCTAACCCTAACCCGAACCCTAACACTACCCGAAACCTCACCCTAACCCGGACCCGAACCCGAAACCGAACCCTAACCCTAACCCTAACCCGAACACTAACCCTAACCCGAACCCTAACCCGAACTCGAACAGTAACCCGAACCCAAACCCTAACCCTAACCCTACCACTAACCCAAACCCTAAACCGAACCCTAACTCTAACCCTAAACCTAACCCGAACACGAACCCGAATCCTAACCCTAACCCTAACACGAACCCGAACCCTAACCCTAACCCAAAACCTAACCCTAACCCTAATCCCGAACCCGGACCCTAACCCTAAACCTAACCCTAAACCGAAACCTAACCCGAACCCTAACCCGAACCCCAACCCTAACCCTAACCCGAACCCGAACCCGAACCCTAACCCGAACCCTAACCCTAACCCGACCCTAAACCTAACCCTAACCCTAACCCGAACCCTAACACAAACCCTAAACCGACCCCTAACCCGAACCCTAACCCGAACCCTAACCCTAATCCGAACCCTAACCCTAACCCTAACCCGAACCCACACCCTAACTCGAACCCGAACCCTAACCCTAACCCGAAACCTAAACCGAACCCAACCCGAACCCGAACCCTAACCCTAACCCGATCCCTAACCCTAACACTAACCCTACCCCGAAACCTAAACCTAACCCGAACCTTAACCCTAAACCTAACCAGAACCCTAACACGAACCCTAACCCGAACCCCAACTCTAACCCTAACCCGAAACCGAACCTAACCGTAACCCTTACCCGAACCCTAACCCTAACCCGAAACCTAACCCTAACCCTAACCCTAACCCGAACCCTAACCCTAACCTGACCCCGAACCCGAACCTTAAACCTAACCCTAAACCTAAACCTAACCCTAACCCTAACCCGAACCCTAACCCTAACCCTAACCCGAACCCTAACCCTAACCCGAACCCTAACCCTAACCCTAACCCGAACCCTAACCCGAAACCTAACCCTAACCCTTAACCCGAACCCGAACCCTAACCCTATCCCTAACCCTAACCCGAACCCTAACCCGAACCCTAACCCGAACCCCAACCCTATCCCTAACGGGAAACCGACCCTAACCCTAACCCTAAACCGAACCCGAACCCTAACCCGAACCCTAACCCTAACCCTAACCATAACCCGAACCCTAACCCTAACCCTAAACCGACCCATAACCCGAACCCTAACACGAACCCTAAACCTAACCCTAACCTTAACCCTAACCCGAACCCTAACCCTAACCCTAACCCGAACCCTAACCCTAACCCGAACCCTAACCCTAACCCTAACCCGAACCCTAACCCTAACCCGAAACTGAACCCTAACCCAAAACCTAACCCGAACCCAACCCTAACCCGAACCCTAACCCTAAGCCGAAACCTAACCCTAACCCTAAACTAACCCGAAACCTAAACCTAAACCGAACCCTAACCACAAACCTAACCCGAACCCAAACCCGAACCCTAACCCTAACCCTAACCCGAACTCTAACCCTAAACCGAACCCTAACCCTAACCCTAACCCGAACCCTAAACCTAACCCTAACCCGAAACCTAACCGTAACCCGAACCCTAACCCTAACCCTATCCTAACCCGAACCCTAACCCTAAACCTAACCCGAACCCTAACCCGAACCCTAACCCTAACCCTAACCTGAACACTAACCCCTAACCCTAACCCGAATCCGAACCCTAACCCTAACCCTACCGCTAACCCTAAACCTAACCCTAACCCGAAACCTAACCCTAACCCGAACCCTAACGCGAACCCTAACCCGAACCCTAACCCTAACCCTAACCTAACCCTAATCCAAACCCTAACCCTAACCCTAAACCTAACCCTAACCCTAACCCCAAACCTAACCCTAACACTAACCCTAACCCGAACCCTAAACCTAACCCTAACCCTAACCCTAACCCAAACCCGAACCCTAACCCTAACCCCTAACCCGAACCCTAACCCTAACCCGAACCCTAACCCTAACCCAAACCCTAACCCTAACCCGAACCCTAACCTAACCCTAATCCGAAACCTAACCCTAACCCTAACCCTAACACTAACCCCTAACCCTAACCCTAACCCTAACCCCAACACTACCCCTAACACTAACCCTAACACTAACCCGAACCCTAAACCTAACCCTAACCTTAACCCTAACCCTAACCCTAATCCGAACCCTACCCCTAACCCTAATCCGAACCCTAACCCTAACCCTAAACCTAACCCTAACCCGAACCCGAACACTAAAACTAACCCTAACCAGAACCCGAACCCTAACTCGAACCCTAACCCGAACCCTAAACCTAATCCTAACGCGAACCCTAACCCTAACCATAACCCGAACCCTAACCCGAACCCTAACCCTAACCCTAACCTGAACCCTCCCCCGAACCCTAACCCTAACCTAAACACTAACCCCTAACCCTAACCCGAACTCGAACACTAACCCGAACCCTAACCCTAACCCGAACCCGAACACGAAACCTAACCCTAACCCTAACACGAACCCTAAACCGAACCCTAACCCTAACCCTAACCCGAACCCTAACCCTAACGCTAACCCTAACCCAAAACCGAACACTAACTCTAACCCGAACCCTAAACCGAACCCTAACCCGAACCCTAACACTAACCCTAAACCTAACCCGAACTGTAACCCTAACCCGAACCCTAACCCTAACCCTAACCCTAAACCCGAACCCTAACCCTAACCCTAACCCAAACCCTAACCCTAACCCTAACCCTAACCCAAACACTAAACCTAACCCTAACCGGAACCCTAACCCCAACCCTAACCCGAACCCGAACCCTAACCCTTTACCCGAATCCTAACCCTATCCCGAACCCTAACCCGAACCCTAACCCTAAACCTAACGCCGAACCCGAACCCTAACCCTAACCCTAACCCTAACCCGAACCCTAACCCGAACCCTAACCCGAAACCCAACCCTAACCCTAACCCGAAACCGAACCTAACCCTAACACTTACCCGAACCCTAACCCTAACCCGAAACCTAACCCTAACCCTAACCCTAACCCGAACCCTAACCCTAACCTGACCCCGAACCCGAACCTTAACCCTAACCCTAACCCTAACCCGAAACCTAACCCGAAACCTAACCCTAACCCTTAACCCGAACCCGAACCCTAACCCTATCCCTAACCCTACCCGAACCCTAACCCGAACCCTAACCCGAACCCCAACCCTATCCCTAACCCGAAACCGACCCTAACCCTAACCCTAAACCGAACCCGAACCCTAACCCGAATCCGAACCCTAACCCTAACCCTACCGCTAACCCTAAACCTAACCCTAACCCGAAACCTAACCCTAACCCGAACCCTAACGCGAACCCTAACCCGAACCCTAACCCTAACCCTAACCTAACCCTAATCCAAACCCTAACCCTAACCCTAAACCTAACCCTAACCCTAACCCCAAACCTAACCCTAACACTAACCCTAACCCGAACCCTAAACCTAACCCTAACCCTAACCCTAACCCAAACCCGAACCCTAACCCTAACCCCTAACCCGAACCCTAACCCTAACCCGAACCCTAACCCTAACCCAAACCCTAACCCTAACCCGAACCCTAACCTAACCCTAATCCGAAACCTAACCCTAACCCTAACCCTAACACTAACCCCTAACCCTAACCCTAACCCTAACCCCAACACTACCCCTAACACTAACCCTAACACTAACCCGAACCCTAAACCTAACCCTAACCTTAACCCTAACCCTAACCCTAATCCGAACCCTACCCCTAACCCTAATCCGAACCCTAACCCTAACCCTAAACCTAACCCTAACCTCGAACCCGAACACTAAAACTAACCCTAACCAGAACCCGAACCCTAACTCGAACCCTAACCCGAACCCTAAACCTAATCCTAACGCGAACCCTAACCCTAACCATAACCCGAACCCTAACCCGAACCCTAACCCTAACCCTAACTCGAACCCTCCCCCGAACCCTAACCCTAACCTAAACACTAACCCCTAACACTAACCCGAACTCGAACACTAACCCGAACCCTAACCCTAACCCGAACCCGAACACGAAACCTAACCCTAACCCTAACACGAACCCTAAACCGAACCCTAACCCTAACCCTAACCCGAACCCTAACCCTAACGCTAACCCTAACCCAAAACCGAACACTAACTCTAACCCGAACCCTAAACCGAACCCTAACCCGAACCCTAACACTAACCCTAAACCTAACCCGAACTGTAACCCTAACCCGAACCCTAACCCTAACCCTAACCCTAAACCCGAACCCTAACCCTAACCCTAACCCAAACCCTAACCCTAACCCTAACCCTAACCCAAACACTAAACCTAACCCTAACCGGAACCCTAACCCCAACCCTAACCCGAACCCGAACCCTAACCCTTTACCCGAATCCTAACCCTAACCCGAACCCTAACCCGAACCCTAACCCTAAACCTAACCCCGAACCCGAACCCTAACCCTAACCCTAACCCTAACCCGAACCCTAACCCGAACCCTAACCCGAAACCCAACCCTAACCCTAACCCGAAACCGAACCTAACCCTAACACTTACCCGAACCCTAACCCTAACCCGAAACCTAACCCTAACCCTAACCCTAACCCGAACCCTAACCCTAACCTGACCCCGAACCCGAACCTTAACCCTAACCCTAACCCTAACCCGAAACCTAACCCGAAACCTAACCCTAACCCTTAACCCGAACCCGAACCCTAACCCTATCCCTAACCCTACCCGAACCCTAACCCGAACCCTAACCCGAACCCCAACCCTATCCCTAACCCGAAACCGACCCTAACCCTAACCCTAAACCGAACCCGAACCCTAACCCGAACTCTAACCCTAACCCTAACCCTAACCTGAACCCTAACCCTAACCCTAAACCGACCCATAACCCGAACCCTAACACGAACCCTAAACCTAACCCTAACCTTAACCCTAACCCGAACCCTAACCCTAACCCTAACCCGAACCCTAACCCTAACCCAAACCCTAACCCTAACCCTAACCCGAACCCTAACCCTAACCCGAAACTGAACCCTAACCCAAAACCTAACCCGAACCCAACCCTAACCCGAACCGTAACCCTAAGCCGAAACCTAACCCTAACCCTAAACTAACCCGAAACCTAAACCTAAACCGAACCCTAACCACAAACCTAACCCGAACCCAAACCCGAACCCTAACCCTAACCCTAACCCGAACTCTAACCCTAAACCGAACCCTAACCCTAACCCGAACCCTAACCCTAACCCTAACCCGAACCCTAACCCTAAACCTAACCCGAACCCTAACCCGAACCCTAACCCTAACCCTAACCTGAACACTAACCCCTAACCCTAACCCGAATCCGAACCCTAACCCTAACCCTACCGCTAACCCTAAACCTAACCCTAACCCGAAACCTAACCCTAACCCGAACCCTAACGCGAACCCTAACCCGAACCCTAACCCTAACCCTAACCTAACCCTAATCCAAACCCTAACCCTAACCCTAAACCTAACCCTAACCCTAACTCCAAACCTAACCCTAACACTAACCCTAACCCGAAACCTAAACCTAACCCTAACCCTAACCCTAACCCAAACCCGAACCCTAACCCTAACCCCTAACCCGAACCCTAACCCTAACCCGAACCCTAACCCTAACCCAAACCCTAACCCTAACCCGAACCCTAACCTAACCCTAATCCGAAACCTAACCCTAACCCTAACACTAACCCCTAACCCTAACCCTAACCCTAACCCCAACACTACCCCTAACACTAACCCTAACACTAACCCGAACCCTAAACCTAACCCTAACCTTAACCCTAACCCTAACCCTAATCCGAACCCTACCCCTAACCCTAATCCGAACCCTAACCCTAACCCTAAACCTAACCCTAACCCGTACCCGAACACTAAAACTAACCCTAACCAGAACCCGATCCCTAACACAAACCCGAACCCTAACCCTAACCCGAACCCTAAAACTACCCGAAACCTAACCCTAACCCGGACCCGAACCCGAACCCGAACCCTAACCCTAACCCTAACCCGAACCCTAACCCTAACCCGAACCCTAACCCGAACTCGAACAATAACCCGAACCCGAACCCTAACCCTAACCCTACCTCTAACCCAAACCCTAAACCGAACCCTAACTCGAACCCTAAACCTAACCCGAACACGAACCCGATCCTAACCCTAACCCTAACACGAACCCGAACCCTAACTTTAACCCAAAACCTAACCCTAACCCTAACCCCGAACCCGGACCCTAACCCTAAACCTAACCCTAAACCGAAACCTAACCCGAACCCTAACCCGAACCCCAACCCTAACCCTAACCCGAACCCGAACCCGAACCCTAACCCGAACCCTAACCCTAACCCGACCCTAAACCTAACCCTAACCCTAACCCGAACCCTAACACAAACCCTAACCCGACCCATAACCCGAACCCTAACCCGAACCCTAACCCTAATCCGAACCCTAACCCTAACCCTAACCCGAACCCACACCCTAACTCGAACCCGAACCCTAACCCTAACCCGAAACCTAAACCGAACCCAACCCGAACCCGAACCCTAACCCTAACCCGATCCCTAACCCTAACACTAACCCTAACCCGAAACCTAAACCTTACCCGAACCTTAACCCTAAACCTAACCAGAACCCTAACCCGAACCCTAACCCTAAATCTAACCCGAAACCTAACCCTAACCCGAAACCTAACCCTAACCCTAACCTGAACACTATCCGTAACCCTAACCCGAACCCTAACCGTAACCCGAACCCTAACCCTAACCCTAACCTTAACCCTAACGCGAACCCTAACCCTAACCATAACCCGAACCCTAACCCGAACCCTAACCCTAACCCTAACCTGAACACTAACCCCTAAACCTAACCCGAACCTTAAACCTAACCCGAACCCTAACCCTAACCCTAACCCGAACCCTAACCCGAATCCTAACCCTAACCCTAACCGGAACCCTAACCCTAACCCTAACCCGAACCCTAACCCGAACGCTAACCCTAACCCTAACCCTCACCCGAACCCCAACCCTAACCCTAAACCGAACCCTAACCCTAACCCGAACCCTAACCCTAACCCGAACCCTAACCCTAACCCTAATCCGAATCCTAAACCTAACCCTAACCCTAACCCTAACCCGAACCCTAACCCTAACACGAACCCGAACCTTAACCCTAACCCTTAACCTAACCCTAACCCTAACCCGAACCTTAACCCGAACCCTAACCCTAACCCTAACCCTAACCCGAACACTAACCCTAAACCGAACCCTAACTCTAAACCTAACCCTAACCCTAACCCGAACCCTAACCCTAACCCTAACCTAACCCTTATCCGAACCCTAACCCTAACCCTAACCCTAACCCTAACACTAACACTAACCCCCAACCCTAACCCGAAACCTAACTCAAACCCTTACCCGAAACAAAACCCTAACCCCTAACCCTAACCCGAACCCGAACCTTAAACCTAACCCTAACCCTAACCCTAACCCTAACACGAACCCGAACCCTAACCCTAACCCAAACCCTAACCCTAACCCTAACCCCGAACCCGGACCCTAACCCTAAACCTAACCCTAAACCGAAACCCAATCCGAACCCTAACCCGAACCCCAACCCTAACCCTAACCCGAACCGAACCCGAACCCGAACCCTAACCCGAACCCTAACCCTAACCCGACCCTAAACCTAACCCTAACCCTAACCCGAACCCTAACACAAACCCTAACCCGAACCCAAACCCTAACCCGAAACCTAACCCTAACCCGAAACCTAACCTTAACCCTAACCCGAACACTAACCGTAACCCTAACCCGAACCCTAACCGTAACCCGAACCCTAACCCTAACACTAACCTTAACCCTAACCCGAACCCTAACCCTAACCATAACCCGAACCCTAACCCGAACCCTAACCCTAACCCTAACCTGAACACTAACCCCTAAACCTAACCCGAACCTTAAACCTAACCCGAACCCTAAACCTAACCCTAACCCTAACACGAACCCGAACCCTAACCCTAACCCAAACCCTAACCCTAACCCTAACCCCGAACCCGGACCCTAACCCTAAACCTAACCCTAAACCGAAACCTAAACCGAACCCTAACCCGAACCCCAACCCTAACCCTAACCCGAACCCGAAACCGAACCCGAACCCTAACCCGAACCCTAACCCTAACCCGACCCTAAACCTAACCCTAACCCTAACCCGAACCCTAACACAAACCCTAACCCGACCCCTAACCCGAACCCTAACCCGAACCCTAACCCTAATCCGAACCCTAACCCTAACCCTAACCCGAACCCACACCCTAACTCGAACCCGAACCCTAACCCTAACCCGAAACCGGCCCCTAACCCGAACCCTAATACGAACCCTAACCCTAAACCTAACCCTAACCCTAAACCGAACCCTAACCCTAAACCTTACCCGAACCCTAACCCTAACCCGAACCCTAACGCTAACCCTAATCCGAACCCTAACCCTAACTCGAACCCGAACCCTAACCCTAACCCGAAACCTAAACGGAACCCAACACTAACCCGAAACCTAACCCTAACCCGATCCCTAACCCTAACACTAACCCTAACGCGAAACCTAAACCTAACCCAAACCTTAACCCTAAACCTAACCCGAACCCTAACCAGAACCCTAACCATAACCCTAACCCGAACCCTAACCCTAACCCGAAACCTAACCCTAACCCTAACCCGAAAACTAACCCTAACCCTAACCCGAACCCTAATCGTAAACCGAACCCTAACCCTAACCCTAAACCTAACCCTAAACCGAACCCTAACCCTAACCCTAACCCGAACCCTAAACCGAAACCTAACCCTAACCAAACCTGAACACTAACCCCTAAACCTAACCCGAACCCTAACCCTAGCCGAACCCTAACCCTAACCCTAACCCGAACCCTAAGCCTAACCCGAACCTTAACCCTAACCCGAACCCTAACCCGAACCCTAAACCGAACCCTAACCCTAACCCTAACCCGAACCCTAACCCTAACCCGAACACTAACCCTAAACCTAACCCTAACCCTAACCCGAACCCTAACCCGAAACCTAACCCGAACCCTAACCCTAACACTAACTCGAACCCTAACCCGAAACCTAACCCTAAACCCAACGCGAACCCTAACCCTAACCCTAACCCGAACCCTAACCCGAACCCAAAACTAACCCTAACCCTCACCCGAAACCTAACCCTAACCCTAAACCGAACCCTAACCCTAACCCTAACCTGAACACGAACCCTAACCCGAACCCTAACCCTAACGCTAATCCGAAACCTAACCCTAACCCTAACCCTAAACCTAACCCGAACCCTAACCCTAACCCGAACCCGAACCCTAACCCTAACCCTAACCCTAACCCTAACCCGAACCTTAACCCGAACCCTAACCCTAACCCGAACCCTAACCCTAACCCTAACCCGAACACTAACCCTAACCCGAACCCTAACCCTAACCCTAACCCTAACCCGAACCCTAACCCTAACCCTAACCTAACCCTAAAACGAACCCTAACCCTAATCCTAACCCTAACCCTAACCCTAACACTAACCCCTAACCCTAACCCGAAACCTAACCCTAACTCTTACCCGAACCCGAACCCTAACCCCTAGCCCTAACCCGAACCCGAACCCTAAACCTAAACCTAACCCTAACCCTAACCCTAAACCGAACCCGAACCCTAACCTGAACCCTAACCCTAACCCTCACCCGAACCCTAACCCTAACCCTAACCCGAAACCGATCCCTAAACCTAACCCTAACCCTAAACCTAACCCTAACCCGAACCCTCACCCTAACCCGAACCCGAAACCTAACCATAACCCTAACCCTTACCCTAACCCTAACCCCAAACCTAACCCTAAAACTAACCCTAACCCTAAAACGAACCCTAACCCTAACCCTAACCTTAACCCTAACCCGAACCCGAACCCTAACACTAACCCCTAACCCGAACACTAACCCTAACCCGAACCCTAACCCTAACCCGAACCCTAACCCTAACCCGAACGCTAACCTAACCCTAATCTGAACCCTAACCCTAACCCTAACCCTAACCCTAACATTAACACCTAACCCTAAACCGAACCCTAACTCGACCCTAACCTGAACCCTAAAACTAATCCTAACCCGAACCCTAACCCTAACCATAACCCGAACTCTAAACCGAACCCTAACCCTAACCCTAACCTGAACACTAACCCTTAACCCTAACCCGAATTCTAACCCTAACCCGAACCCTAACACTAACCCTAACCCGAACCCGAACCCTAACCCTAACCCGAACCCTAACCCTAACCCTAACCTGAACCCTAACCCTAACCCTAACCCTAACACTAAACCGAACCCTAAATCTAACCCGAACCCTAAACCGAACCCTAACCCGAACCCTAACCCTAACCCTAACCCTAACCCGAACCGTAACCCTAACCCGAACCCTATTCCTAACACTAACCCTAACCCTAACCCGATCTGTAACCCGAACCCTAACACGAACTCTAACCCTAACCCTAACCCGAACCCTAACCTTAACCCTAACCCGAACCCTAACCCGAACCCTAACCAGAACCCTAACCCTAACCCTAACCCGAACCCTAACCCGAACCCTAACCCTAACCCTTTACCCGAACCCTAACCCTAACCCGAACCCTAAACCTAACCCTAACCGGAACCCTAACCCTAACCCTAACCCGAACCCTAACCCTAACCCTTTACCCGAAACCTAACCCTAAACCGAACCCTAACCCGAACCCTAACCCTAAACCTAACCCCGATCCCGAACCCTAACCCTAACCCTAACCCTAACCCGAACCCTAACCCTAACCCTTACCCGAACCCCAACCCTAACCCTAACCCGAACCCGACCCTAACCCTAACCCTAACCCGAACCCTAACCCTAACCTGAACCCTAACCCTAACCCTAACCCTAACCCGAACCCTAACCCTAACCTGACCCCGAACCCGAACCCTAACACGAACACTAAACCTAACCCTAACCCTAACCCGAACCCCGAACCCGGAACCTAACCCTAAACCTAACCCTATCGCAAACCCTAACCCGAACCCTAACCCGAACCCCAACCCTAACCCGAACCCGAACCCGAACCCTAAACCTAACCCGACCCTAACCATAACCCTAACCCTAACCCGAACCCTAAACCTAAACCTAACCCGACCCCTAACCCAAAACCTAACACGAACCCTAACCCTAACCCTAACCCTAACCCTAACCCGAACCCTAACCCTAAACCTAACTCGAACCCTAACCCAAACCCGAACCCTAACCCTAACCCTAACCCGAACCCTACCCTACCTCGAACCCGAACCCTAACCCTAACCCGAAACCTAAACCGAACCCAACCCTAACCCGAACCCTAACCCTAACCCGATCCCTAACCCTAACACTAACCCTAACGCGAAACCTAAACCTAACCCAAACCTTAACCCTAAACCTAACCGGAACCCTAACCAGAACCCTAACCCTAACCCTAACCCGAACCCTAAACCTAACACGAAACCTAACCCTAACCCGAAACCTAACCCTAACCCTAAACCGAACCCTAACCGTAAACCGAAACCTAAACCTAACCCTAAACCTAACCCTAAACCGAACCCTAACCCTAACCCTAACCCGAACCCTAACCCGAAACCTAACCCGAACCCTAACCCTAACCCTAACTCGAACCCTAACCCGAATCCTAACCCTAAACCTAACCGGAACCCTAACCCTAACCCTAACCCTAACCCTAACCCTAATCCTAACCCTAACCCGAATCCTAACCCTAACCCTAACCCTCACCCGAACCCTAACCCTAACCCTAAACCGAACCCTAACCCTAACCGTAACCCGAACACGAACCCTAACCCGAATCCTAACCCTAACCCTAATCCGAATCCTAAACCTAACCCTAACCCTTACCCTAACCCGAACCCTAACCCTAACCCGAACCAGAACCCTAACCCTAACCCTTAACCTAAACCTAACCCTAACCCGAACCTTAACCCGAACCCTAACCCTAACCCGAACCCTAAGCCTAACCCTAACTCGAACACTAACCCTAAACCGAACCCTAAACCTAACCCTAACCCTAACCCTAACCCTAACCCGAACCCTAACCCTAACACTAACCTAACACTAATCCGAACCCTAACCCTAACCCTAACACTAACCTTAACCCTAAACCGAACCCTAACCCTAACCCTTACCCTAACCCTAACCCGACCTCGAACCCTAACACTAACCTCTAACCCGAACACTAACACTAACCCGAACCCTAACCCTAACCCGAACCCTAACCCTAACCCGAACCCTAACCTAACCCTAATCCGAACCCTAACCCTAACCCTAACCCTAACACTAACCCCTAACCCTAACCCGAACCCTAACCCGAACCCTAAACGAAACCCTAACCCTAACCCGAACCCTAACCCTAACCATAACCCGAAACCTAACCCGAACCCTAACCCTAACCCTAACCCGAACCCTAACCCGAACCCTAACCCTAACCCTAACCTGAACAATAACCCCTAACCCTAACCCGAACCCGAACCCTAACCCGAACCCTAACCCTAACCCGAACCCGAACCCTAACCCGAAACCTAACACTAACCCGAACCCTAACCCTAACACTAACCCTAAACCTAACCCTAACCCGAACCCTAAACCTAACCCTAACCCTAACCCTAACCCTAACCCGAACCCGAACCCTAACCCAAACTCGAACCCTAACTCTAACCCGAACACTAAACCGAACCTTAACCCGAAACCTAACCCTAACCCTAACCCGAACCGTAACCCTAACCCTAACCCGAACCCGAACCCTAACCCTAACCCTAACCCGAACCCTAACTCTAACGCGAACCCTAAACCGAACCCTAACCCGAACCCTAAACCTAACCCTAACCCGAACCGTAACCCTAACCCTAACCCTAACCCGAACCCTAACCCTAACCCTAACCCTAACCCTAACCCGAACCCTAACCCTAACCCTAACCCGACCCCTAACCCGAACCCTAACACGAACTCTAAACCTAAACCTAACCCTAACCCTAACCCGAACCCTAACCCGAACCCTAACCCTAACCCGAACCCTAACCCTAACCCTAACCCTAACCCAAACCCGAACCCTAACCCGAACCCTACCACTAACCCTAATCCGAACCCTAACCCTAACCCTAAACCTAACCCTAACCCGAACCCGAACCCTAACGCTAACCCTAACCGGAACCCGAACCCTAAACCTAAACCGAACACTAACCCTAACCCGAACCCTAAACCTATCCGAAACCTAACCCTAACCCTAACCCGAACCCGAACTCGAACCCTAACCCTAACCCGAATCCTAACCCTAACCCGAACCCTAACCCGAACCCTAACCCTAACCCTAACCCTAACCCTAACCCTAACTCTAACCCAAACCCTAAACCGAACCCTAACTCGAACCCTAAACATAACCCGAAACTGAACCCGAACCCTAAACCTAACCCTAACACGAACCGGAACCCTAACCCTAAACCTAACCCGAACCCTAAACCTAAGCCGAACCCTAACCCTAACCCTAACCACGAACCCGGACCCTAAACCTAAACCTAACCCTAACCCGAAGCCTAACCCGACCCTAACCCGAACCCTAACCCTAACCCTAACCCGAACCCGAAAGCGAACCCTAACCCTAACCCGAACCCTAAACCTAACCCGACCCTAACCATAACCCTAAATCTAACCCGAACCCTAACCCGAACCCGACCCCTAACCCGAACCATAACACGAACCCTAACCCTAACCCTAACCCTAACCCTAACCCTAAACCGAACCCTAACCCTAAACCTAACCCGAACCCTAACCCTAACCCGAACCCTAACCTAACCCTAATCCGAACCCTAACCCTAACTCGAACCCGAACCCTAACCCTAACCCGAAACCTAAACCGAACCCAACCCTAACCCGAACCCGAACCCTAACCGGATCCCTAACCCTAACACTAACCCTAACGCGAAACCTAAACCTAACACAAACCTTAACCCTAAACCTAACCCGAACCCTAACCAGAACCCTAACCATAACCCTAACCCGAACCCTAACCCTAACCCGAAACCTAACCCTAAACCTAACCCGAAACCTAACCCTAACCCTAACCCGAACCCTAACCGTAAACCAAACCCTAACCCTAACCCTAAACCTAACCCTAACCCGAACCCTAACCCTAACCCTAACCCTAACCCTAACCCGAACCCTAACTCTAACCCGAACCCTAAACCGAACCCTAACCCGAACCCTAACCCTAACCCTAACCCGATCCGGAACCCTAACCCGAACCCTAATCCTAACACTAACCCTAACCCTAACCCGAACCGTAACCCGAACCCTAACCCGAACCCTAACCCTAACCCTAACCCGAACCCTAACCTTAACCCTAACCCGAACCCTAACCCGAACCCTAACCCGAACCCTAACCCTAACCCTAACCCGAACCCTAACCCGAAACCTAACCCTAACCCTTTACCCGAACCCTAACCCTAACCCGAACCCTAAACCTAACCCTAACCGGAACACTAACCCTAACCCTAACCCGAACCCGAACCCTAACCCTTTACCCGAACCCTAACCGTAAACCGAACCCTAACCCGAACCCTAACCCTAAACCTAACCCCGAACCCGAACCCTAACCCTAACCCTAACCCTAACCCGAACCCTATCCCTAACCCTTACCCGAACCCCAACCCTAACACTAACCCGAACCCGACCCTAAACCTAACCCTAAACCGAACCCTAACCTTAACCTGAACCCTAACCCTAACCCTAACCCTAACCCGAACCCTAACCCTAACCTGACCCCGAACCCGAACCCTAACACGAACCCTAAATATAACCCTAACCCTAAACCTAACCCGAACCCTAACCCTAACACTAACCAGAACCCTAACCCTAACCCGAACCCTAAACCTAACCCTAACCCGAACCCTAACCCTAACCCGAACCCGAACCCCAACCCTAACCCGAAACCTAACCCGAACCCAACCCTAACCCGAACCCTAACCCTAACCCGAACCCTAACCCTAACCCGAACCCTAAACCTAACCCTAACCCGAACCCTAACCCTAACCCGAACCCGAACCCTAACCCTAACCCGAAACCTAACCCGAACCCAACCCTAACCCGAACCCTAAACCTAACCCGAACCCTAACCCTAACCCTAACCCGAAACCTAAACCTAACCCGAAACCTAACCCTAAACCTAACACGAACCCTAACCCGAACCCTAACCCTAACCCTAACCCGAACTCTAACTTTAACCCGAACCCGAACCCTAACCCTTTACCCGAATCCTAACCCTAACCCGAACCCTAACCCGAACCCTAACCCTAAACCTAACCCCGAACCCGAACCCTAACCCTAACCCTAACCCTAACCCGAACCCTATCCCTAACCCTTACCCGAACCCCAACCCGAACACTAACCCGAACCCGACCCTAACCCTAACCCTAACCCGAAACCTAACCCTAACCTGAACCCTAACCCTAACCCTAACCCTAACCCGAACCCTAACCCTAACCTGACCCCGAACCCGAACCCTAACACGAACCCTAAACATAACCCTAAACCTAACCCTAACCCGAACCCTAACCCTAACCCTAACCAGAACCCTAACCCTAACCCGAACCCTAAACCTAACCCTAACCCGAACCCTAACCCTTACCCGAAACCGAACCCTAACCCTAACCCGAAACCTAACCCGAACCCAACCCTAACCCGAACCCTAACCCTAACCCGAACCCTAACCCTAACCCTAACCCTAACCCTAACCCGAAACCTAAACCTAACCCGAACCCTAACCCTAAACCTAACACGAACCCTAAACCGAACCCTAACCCTAACCCTAACCCGAACTCTAAATTTAACCTGAACCCTAACCCTAACCCTTACACGAACCCTAGCCCTAACCCTAACCCGAACCCTAACCCTAACCCTAACCCTAACCCTAACCCTAACCCTAACCCGAACCCTAACCCTAACCCTACCTCTAACCCTAAACCTAACCCTAACCCTAACCCTAACCCTAACCCTAACCCTAACCCGAACCCTAACCCTAACCCTACCTCTAACCCTAAACCTAACCCTAACCCTAACCCGAACCCTAACCCTAACCCTAACCCTAACCCAAACCCTATCCCTAACCCGAACCCTAACCTAACCCTAATCCGAAACCTAACCCTAACCCTAACCCTAACCCTAACCCTAACCCTAACCCTAACCCCAAACCTAACCCTAACACTAACCCTAACCCTAAACCGAAACCTAACCCTAAACCTAACCCAAACCCGAACCCGAACCCTAACACTAACCCCTAACCCGAACCCTTACCCTAACCCGAACCCTAACCCTAACCCGAACCCTAACCCTAACCCGAACCCTAACCTAACCCTAATCCGAACCCTAACCCTAACCCTAACCCTAACCCTAACCCTAACACTAACCCCTAACCCTAACCCGAACCCTAACCCGAACCCTAACCCGAACCCTAACCCTAACCCTAACCCGAACCCTAACCCTAACCCTAACCCGAACCCTAACCCGAACCCTAACCCTAACCCTAACCTGAACACTAACCCCTATCCCTAACCCGAACCCGAACCCTAACCCTATTCCTAACCCTAACCCGAACCCTAACCCGAACCCTAACCCGAACCCCAAACCTAACCCTAACCCGAACCCGACCCTAACCCTAACCCTAACCCGAACCCTAACCCTAACCCGAAACCTAAACCTAACCCTAACCCGAACCCTAACCCTAAACCTAACCCGACCCCTAACCCGAACCCTAACACGAACCCTAACCCTAACCCTAACCCGAACCCTAACTCGAACCCTAACCCGAACCCTAAACCTAATCCTAACCCGAACCCTAACCCTAACCATAACCCGAACCCTAACGCGAACCCTAACCCTAACCCTAACCCGAACCCTCACCCGAACCCTA
>JAVLSZ010000047.1:352500-365000 GCA_032313775.1 Urocyon cinereoargenteus | reverse complement strand
CCCGAACCCGAACCCTAACCCTAACCCTAACCCGAACCCTAACCCTAACCCGAAACCTAACCCTAACCCTAAACCGAAACCTAACCCTAACCATAACCCGAAACCTAACCGTAAACCAAACCCTAACCCTAACCCTAAACCTAACCCTAACCCGAACCCTAACCCTAACCCTAACCCTAACCCTAACCCGAACCCTAACTCTATCCCGAACCCTAAACCGAACCCTAACCCGAACCCTAACCCTAACCCTAACCCTAACCCGAACCGGAACCCTAACCCGAACCCTAACCCTAACCCTACCTCTAACCCTAAACCTAACCCTAACCCGAACCCTAACCCTAACCCGAACCCTAACCCGAACCCTAACCCGAACCTTAACCCTAACCCTAACCTAAACCTAATCCGATACCTAACACTAAACCTAACCCTAACCGTAAACCGAACCCTAACCCCAACCCTAACCCTAACACTACCTTAACCCTAACCCGAACCCTAACCCTAACCCTAACCCTAACCCGAACCCTATCCTTAACCCTAACCCGAACCCTAACCCGAACCCTAACCCGAAACCTAACCCTAACCCGAACCCTAACCCTAACCCTTTACCCGAACCCTAACCTTAACCCGAACCCTAAACCTAACCCTAACCGGAACCCTAACCCTAACCCTAACCCGAACCCGAACCCTAACCCTTTAGCCGAACCCTAAACCTAAACCGAACCCTAACCCGAACCCTAACCCTAAACCTAACCCCGAACCCGAACCCTAACCCGAACCCTAACCCTAACCCGAACCCTAACCCTAACCCTTACCCGAACCCCAACCCTAACCCTAACCCGAACCCGACCCTAACCCTAACCCTAAAACGAACCCTAACCCTAACCTGAACCCTAACCCTAACCCTAACCCTAACCCGAACCCTAACCCTAACCTGACCACGAACCCGAACCCTAACACGAACCCTAAACATAACCCTAACCCTAACCCTAAACCGAAACCTAACCCTAACCCTAACCAGAACCCTAACCCTAACCCGAACCCTAAACCTAACCCTAACCCGAACCCTAACCCTAACCCGAAACCGAACCCTAACCCTAACCCGAAACCTAACCCGAACCCAACCCTAACCCGAACCCTAACCCTAACCCGAACCCTAACACTAACCCTAACCCTAACCCTAACCCTAACCCGAAACCTAAACCTAACCCGAACCCTAACCCTAAACCTAACGCGAACCCTAACCCGAACCCTAACCCTAACCCTAACCCGAACTCTAACTTTAACCCGAACACTAACCCTAACCCTTACCCGAACCCTAGCCCTAAACCTAACCCGAACCCTAAACGTAACCCGAACCCTATCCCTAACCCTATCCCTAACCCTAACCCGAACCCTAACCGTAACCCTAACCCGAACCCTAACCCGAACCCTAACCCTAACCCTAACCTGAACACTAACACCTAACCCTAACCCGAACCGGAACCCTAACCCGAACCCTAACCCTAAACCTAACCCGAACCCTAACCCTAACCCGAACCCTAACCCTAACCCTACCTCTAACCCTAAACCTAACCCTAACCCGAACCCTAACCCTAACCTGAACCCTAACCCGAACCCTAACCCGAACCTTAACCGTAACCCTAACCTAAACCTAATCCGATACCTAACACTAAACCTAACCCTAACCGTAAACCGAACCCTAACCCCAACCCTAACCCTAACACTACCTTAACCCAACCCCGAACCCTAACCCTAAACCTAACCCTAACCCAAACCCTATCCCTAACCCGAACCCTAACCTAACCCTAATCCGAAACCTAACCCTAACCCTAACCCTAACCCTAACACTAACCCTAACCCTAACCCTAACACTAACCCCAAACCTAACCCTAACACTAACCCTAACACTAAACCGAAACCTAACCCTAAACCTAACCCAAACCCGAACCCGAACCCTAACACTAACCCCTAACCCGAACCCTAACCCTAACCCGAACCCTAACCCTAACCCGAACCCTAACCCTAACCCTAACCCTAACCGTAAACCAAACCCTAACCCTAACCCTAAACCTAACCCTAACCCGAACCCTAACCCTAACCCTAACCCTAACCCTAACCCGAACCCTAACTCTAACCCGAACCCTAAACCGAACCCTAACCCGAACCCTAACCCTAACCCTAACCCTAACCCGAACCGGAACCCTAACCCGAACCCTAATCCTAACACTAACCCTAACCCTAACCCGAACCGTAACCCGAACCCTAACCCGAACCCTAACCCTAACCCTAACCCGAACCCTAACCTTCACCCTAACCCGAACCCTAACCCGAACCCTAACCCGAACCCTAACCCTAACCCTAACCCGAACCCTAACCCTAACCCTTTACCCGAACCCTAACCCTAACCCGAACCCTAAACCTAACCCTAACCGGAACCCTAACCCTAACCCTAACCCGAACCAGAACCCTAACCCTTTACCCGAACCCTAACCCTAAACCGAACCCTAACCCGAACCCTAACGCTAAACCTAAACCCGAACCCGAACCCTAACCCTAACCCTAACCCTAACCCGAACCCTAACCCTAACCCTTACCCGAACCCGAACCCTAACCCTAACCCTAACCGAAACCCGAACCCTAAACCTAAACCGAACCCTAACCCTAACCCGAACCCTAACCCTACCCGAAACCTAACCCTAACCCTAACCCAAACCCGAACCCGAACCCTAACCCTAACCCTAACCCGAACCCTAACCCGAACCCGAACCCTAACCCGAACCCGATCAATAACCCGAACCCGAACCCTAACCCTAACCCTAACTCTAACCCAAACCCTAAACCGAACCCTAACTCGAAACCTAAACATAACCCGAAGCCGAACCCTAACCCTAACCCGAAACCTAACCCGAACCCAACCCTAACCCGAACCCTAACCCTAACCCGAACCCTAACCCTAACGCTAACCAGAACCCTAACCCTAACCCGAACCCTAAACCTAACCCTAACCCGAACCCTAACCCTAACCCAAAGCCGAACCCTAACCCTAACCCGAAACCTAACCCGAACCCAACCCTAACCCGAACCCTAACCCTAACCCTAACCCTAACCCTAACCCTAACCCGAAACCTAAACCTAACCCGAACCCTAACCCTAAACCTAACACGAACCCTAACCCGAACCCTAACCCTAACCCTAACCCGAACTCTAACTTTAACCCGAACCCTAACCCTAACCCTTACCCGAACCCTAGCCCTAACCCTAACCCGAACACTAAACGTAACCCGAACCCTATCCCTAACCCTATCCCTAACCCTAACCCTATCCCTAACCCTAACCCGAACCCTAACCCTAACCCTAACCCTAACCCGAACCCTAACCCGAACCCTAAACCGAACCCTAACCCTAACTCTAACCCGAACCCTAACCCTAATCCTAACCCGAACCCTAAACGTAACCCGAACCCTATCCCTAACCCTATCCCTAACCCTAACCCGAACCCTAACCGTAACCCTAACCCGAACCCTAAACCTAACCCTAACCCTAACCGGAACCCTAACCGTAACCCTAACCCGAACCCGAACCCTAACCCTTTACCCGAATCCTATCCCTAACCCCAACCCTAACTCGAACCCTAACCCTAAACCTAACCCCGAACCCGAACCCTAACCCTATCCCTAACCCTAACCCGAACCCTAACCCGAACCCTAACCCGAACCCCAAACCTAAACCTAACCCGAACCCGACCCTAACCCTAACCCTAACCCGAACCCTAACCCTAACCCGAACCCTAAACCTAACCCTAACCCGAACCCTAACCCTAAACCTAACCCGACCCCTAACCCGAACCCTAACACGAACCCTAACCCTAACCCTAACCCGAAACCTAACTCGAACCCTAACCCGAACCCTAAACCTAATCCTAACTCGAACCCTAACACTAACCATAACCCGAACCCTAACGCGAACCCTAACCCTAACCCTAACCCGAACCCTCCCCCGAACCCTAACCCTAACCTAAACACTAACCCCTAACCCTAACCCGAACTCGAACACTAACCCGAACCCTAACCCTAACCCGAACCCGAACCCGAAACCTAACCCTAACCCTAACACGAACCCTAACCCGAACCCTAACCAGAACCTTAACCCTAACCCTAACCTAAACCTAATCCGATACCTAACACTAAACCTAACCCTAACCGTAAATCGAACCCTAACCCCAACCCTAACCCTAACACTACCTTAACCCTAACCCGAACCCTAACCCTAACCCTAACCCAAACCCTATCCCTAACCCGAACCCTAACCTAACCCTAACCCGAACCCTAACCCTAACCCGAACCCTAACCCGAACCCTAACCCGAACCCTAACCCTAACCCTAACCAGAACCCTAACCCTAACCCTAACCCGAACCCTAACCCGAACCCTAACCCTAACCCTAACATGAACACTAACCCCTATCCCTAACCCGAACCCGAACCCTAACCCGAACCCTAACCCTAACCCTAACGCGAACCCTAACCCTAACCCTAACCCGAACCCGAACCCTAACCCTAACCCTAACCCTAACCCTAACCCTAACCGGAACCCTAACTCTAACACGAACCCTAAACCGAACCCTAACCCGAACCCTAACCCTAACCCTAACCCTAACCCGAACCGTAACCCTAAACCGAACCCTAACCCTAACCCGAACCCTAACCCTAACCCTAACCCGAAACCTAAACCTAACCCGAAACCTAACCCTAAACCTAACCCGAACACTAACCCGAACACTAACCCTAACCCTAACCCGAACTCTAACACTAAACCGAACCCTAACCCTAACCCTAACCCGAACACTAGCCCTAACCCTAACCCGAAACCTAACCGTAATCCGAACCCTAACCCTAACCCTAACACTAACCCTAACCCGAACCCTAAACCTAACCCTAACCCGAACCCTAACACGAACCCTAACCCTAACCCTAACCTGAACACTAACACCTAACCCTAACCCAACCCGAACCCTAACCCGAACCCTAACCCTAAACCTAAACCGAACCCTAACCCTAACCCTAAACCTAACCCTAACCCTAACCCGAACCCTAACCCTAACCCTACCTCTAACCCTAAACCTAACCCTAACCCGAACCCTAACCATAACCCGAACCCTAACCCGAACCCTAACCCGAACCCGAACCCTAACCCTAACCTAACCCTTATCCGATACCTAACCCTAACCCTAACCCTAACCCTAAACCTAACCCTAACCCCAACCCTAACCCTAACACTAACCCTAATCCTAACCCGAACCCTAACCCTAACCCTAACCCTAACCCTAACCCTAACCCAAACCCGAACCCTAACCCTAACCCCTAACCCGAACCCTAACCCTAACCCGACCCTAACCCTAACCCAAACCCTAACCCTAACCCGAACCCTAACCTAACCCTAATTCGAAACCTAACCCTAACCCTAACCCTAACCCTACCTCTAACCCTAAACCTAACCCTAACCCTATCCCCAAACCTAACCCTAACACTAACCCTAACCCTAAACCGAACCCTAACCCTAACCCTAACCCTAACCCGAACCCGAACCCGAACCCTAACCCTAAACCTAACCCGAACCCTAACCCTAACCCGAAACCTAACCCGAAACCAACCCTAACCCGGACCCTAACCCTAACCCGAACCCTAACCCTAACCCTAACCCTAACCCGAAACCTAAACCTAACCCGAACCCTAACCCTAAACCTAACCTAACCCTAATCCGAACCCTAACCCTAACCCTAACCCAAACCCTAACCTTAAACCTAACCCCAACCCTAACCCTAACACTAACCCTAACCCTAACCCGAACCCTAACCCTAACCCTAACCCTAACCCTAAACAAACCCGAACCCTAACACTAACCCTAACCCTAACCCTAACCCTAACCCGAACACTAACCCTAACCAAAACCCTAACCCTAACCCGAACCCTAAACCTAACCCTAACCCGAACCCTAACCCGAACCCTAACCCTAACCCTAACCTGAACACTAACACCTAAACCTAACCCGAACCCGAACCCTAACCCGAACCCTAACCCTAAACCTAACCCGAACCCTAACCCGAACCCTAACCCTAAACCTAACCCTAACCCTAACCCGAACACGAACCCTAACCCGAATCCTAACCCTAACCCTAATCCGAATCCTAAACCTAACCCTAACCCTTACCCTAACCCGAACCCTAACCCTAACCCGAACCCGAACCCTAACCCTAACCCTTAACCTAAACCTAACCCTAAACCGAACCTTAACCGGAACCCTAACCCTAACCCGAACCCTAACCCTAACCCTAACCCGAACACTAACCCTAAACCGAACCCTAACCCTAACCCTAACCCTAACCCTAATCCGAACCCTAACCCTAACACTAACCTAACCCTAATCCGAACCATAACCCTAACCCTAACACTAACCTTAACCCTAAACCGAACCCTAACCCTAACCCTTACCCTAACCCTAACCCGAACTCGAACCCTAACACTAACCCCTAACCCGAACACTAACCCTAACCCGAACCCAAACCCTAACCCGAACCCTAACCCTAACCCGAACCCTAACCGAAACCCTAACCCTAACCCTAACCCGAACCCTATCCCTAACCATAACCCGAACCCTAACCCGTACCCTAACCCTAACCCGAACCCGAACCCTAACCCGAACCCTAACCCTAACCCTAACCTGAACACTAACCCCTAACCCTAACCCGAACCCGAACCCTAACCCGAAACCTAACCCTAACCCGAACCCGAACCCTAACCCGAAACCTAACCCTAACCCGAACCCTAACACTAACCCTAACCCTAAACCTAACCCTAACCCGAACACTAAACCTAACCCTAACCCTAACCCTAACCCTAACCCGAACCCGAACCCTAACCCTAACTCGAACCCTAACTCTAACCCGAACACTAAACCGAACCTTAACCCGAACCCTAACCCTAACCCTAACCCGAACCGTAACCCTTACCCTAACCCGAACCCGAACCCTAACCCTAACCCTAACCCGAACCCTAACTCTAACGCGAACCCTAAAACGAACCCTAACCCTAAACCTAACCCTAACCCTAACCCGAACCCTAACCCTAACCCTAACCGGAACCCTAACCCTAACCCGAACCCTAACCCTAACCCTAACCCGACCCCTAACCCGAACCCTAACACGAACCCTAACCCTAACCCGAACCCTAACCCTAACCCTAAACCGAACCCTAACTCTAACCCGAAACCTAAACCGAACCCTAACCCGAACCCTAAACCTAACCCTAACCCGAACCGTAACCCTAACCCTAACCCTAACCCGAACCCTAACCCTAACCCTAACCCGAACCCGAACCCTAACCCTAACCCTAACGCGACCCCTAACCCGAACCCTAACACGAAGCCTAAACCTAACCCTAACCCTAACCCTAACCCAAACCCTAACCCTAACCCTAACCCGAACCCTAACACTAACCCGAACCCTAACCCTAACCCTAACCCGAACCCTAACCCTAACCCGAACCCGAACCCTAACCCTAACCTGAAACCTAACTCGAACCCTAATCCTAACCCTAACCCTAAACCTAACCCTAACCCTAAAACCAAACCCGAACCCTAACCCGAACCCTACCACTAACCCTAATCCGAACTCTACCCCTAACCCTAAACCTAACCCTAACCCGAACCCGAACCCTAACCCTAACCCTAACCGAAACCCGAACCCTAAACCTAAACCGAACCCTAACTCTAACCCGAACCCTAACCCTACCCGAAACCTAACCCTAACCCTAACCCAAACCCGAACCCGAACCCTAACCCTAACCCTAACCCGAACCCTAACCCTAACCCGAACCCTAACCCGAACCCGATCAATAACCCGAACCCGAACCCTAACCCTAACACTAACTCTAACCCAAACCCTAAACCGAACCCTAACTCGAACCCTAAACATAACCCGAAACCGAACCCGAACCCTAAACCTAACCCTAACACGAACCAAAACCCTAACCCTAAACCTAACCAGAACCCTAACCCTAACCCGAACCCTAACCCTAACCCTAACCCCGAACCCGGACCCTAACCCTAAACCTAACCCTAACCCGAACCCTAACCCGAACCCTAACCCGAACCCTAACCCTAACCCTAACCCGAACCCGAAACCGAACCCTAACCCTAACCCGAACCCTAAACCTAACCCGACCCTAACCATAACCCTAACCCTAACCTGAAACCTAACCCTAACCCTAACCCGACCCCTAACCCGAACCATAACACGAACCCTAACCCTAACCCTAACCCTAACCCTAAACCGAACCCTAACCCTAAACCTAACCCGAACCTAACCCTAACCCGAACCCTAACCTAATCCTAATCCGAACCCTAACCCTAACTCGAACCCGAACCCTAACCCTAACCCGAAACCTAAACCGAACCCAACCCTAACCAGAACCCTAACCCTAACCGGATCCCTAACCCTAACACTAACCCTAACGCGAAACCTAAACCTAACACAAACCTTAACCCTAAACCTAACCCGAACCCTAACCAGAACCCTAACCATAACCCTAACCCGAACCCTAACCCTAACCTGAAACCTAACCCTAACCCTAAACCGAAACCTAACCCTAACCATAACCCGAACCCTAACCGTAAACCAAACCCTAACCCTAACCCTAAACCTAACCCTAACCCGAACCCTAACCCTAACCCTAACCCTAACCCTAACCCGAACCCTAACTCTAACCCGAACCCTAAACCGAACCCTAACCCGAACCCTAACCCTAACCCTAACCCTAACCCGAACCGGAACCCTAACCCGAACCCTAATCCTAACACTAACCCTAACCCTAACCCGAACCGTAACCCGAACCCTAACCCGAACCCTAACCCTAACCCTAACCCGAACCCTAACCTTAACCCTAACACGAACCCTAACCCGAACCCTAACCCGAACCCTAACCCTAACCCTAACCCGAACCCTAACCCGAACCCTAACCCTAACCCTTTACCTGAACCCTAACCCTAACCCGAACCCTAAACCTAACCCTAACCGGAACCCTAACCCTAACCCTAACCCGAACCCGAACCCTAACCCTTTACCCGAACCCTAACCCTAAACCGAACCCTAACCCAAACCCTAACCCTAAACCTAACCCCGAACCCGAACCCTAACCCTAACCCTAACCCTAACCCGAACCCTAACCCTAACCCTTACCCGAACCCCAACCATAACCCTAACCCGAACCCGACCCTAACCCTAACCCTAACCCGAAACCTAACCCTAACCTGAACCCTAACCCTAACCCTAACCCTAACCCGAACCCTAACCCTAACCTGACCCCGAACCCGAACCCTAACACGAAACCTAAGCATAACCCTAACCTTAACCCTAACCCGAACCCTAACCCTAACCCTAACCAGAACCCTAACCCTAACCCGAACCCTAAACCTAAACCTAACCTGAACCCTAACCCTAACCCGAACCCGAACCCTAACCCTAACCCGAAACCTAACCCGAACCCAACCCTAACCCGAACCCTAACCCTAACCCGAACCCTAACCCTAACCCTAACCCTAACGCTAACCCTAACCCTAACCCGAAACCTAAACCTAACCCGAACCCTAACCCTAAACCTAACACGAACCCTAACCCGAACCCTAACCCTAACCCTAACCTGAACTCTAACTTTAACCCGAACCCTAACCCTAACCCTTACCCGAACCCTAGCCCTAACCCTAACCCGAACCCTAAACGTAACCCGAACCCTAAACCTAACCCTATCCCTAACCCTAACCCGAACCCTAACCGTAACCCTAACCCGAACCCTAACCCGAACCCTAACCCTAAACCTAACCTGAACACTAACACCTAACCCTAACCCGAACCGGAACCCTAACCCGAACCCTAACCCTAACCCTAACCCGAACCCTAACCCTAACCCTAACCCTAACCCTAACCCGAACCCTAACCCTAACCCTACCTCTAACCCTAAACCTAACCCTAACCCGAACCCTAACCCTAACCCGAACCCTAACCCGAACCCTAACCCGAACCTTAACCCTAACCCTAACCTAAACCTAATCCGATACCTAACACTAAACCTAACCCTAACCGTAAACCGAACCCTAACACCAACCCTAACCCTAACACTACCTTAACCCTAACCCGAACCCTAACCCTAAACCTAACCCTAACCCAAACCCTATCCCTAACCCGAACCCTAACCTAACCCTAATCCGAAACTTAACCCTAACCCTAACCCTAACCCTAACTCTAACCCTAACCCTAACCCTAACCCTAACCCCAAACCTAACCCTAACACTAACCCTAACCCTAAACCGAAACCTAACACTAAACCTAACCCAAACCCGAACCCGAACCCTAACACTAACCCCTAACCCGAACCCTAACCCTAACCCGAACCCTAACCCTAACCCGAACCCTAACCCTAACCCGAACCCTAACCTAACCCTCATCCGAACCCTAACCCTAACCCTAACCCTAACCCTAACCCTAACACTAACCCCTAACCCTAACCCGAACCCTAACACGAACCCTAACCCTAGCCCTAACCTGAACACTAACCCCTATCCCTAACCCGAACCCGAACACTAACCCGAACCCTAACCCTAACCCTAACGCGAACCCTAACCCTAAACCTAACCCGAACCCGAACCCTAACCCTAACCCTAACCCTAACCCAAACCCTAACCCTAACCCTAACCGGAACCCTAACTCTAACACGAACCCTAAACCGAACCCTAACCCGAACCCTAACCCTAACCCTAACCCTAACCCGAACCGTAACCCTAACCCGAACCCTAACCCTAACCCTAACCCTAACCCGAACCCTAACCCGAACCCTAACCCGAACCCTAACCCTAACTCTAACCCGAACCCTAACCCTAATCCTAACCCAAACCCTAACCCGAACCCTAACCCTAATCCTAACCCGACCCTAACCCTAACCCTAACCCGAACCCTAACCCTATCCCTAACCCTAACCCGAACCCTAACCCGAACCCTAACACGAACCCTAACCCTAACCCTAACCCGAACCCTAACTCGAACCCTAACCGAACCATAAACCTAATCCTAACCCGAACCCTAACCCTAACCATAACCCGAACCCTAACCCGAACCCTCCCCCGAACCCTAACCCTAACCTAAACACTAACCCCTAACCCTAACCCGAACTCGAACTCTAACCCGAACCCTAACCCTAACCCGAACCCGAACCCGAAAACTAACCCTAACCCTAACCCGAACCCTAACCCTATCCTAGCCCTAACCCTAACCCGAACCCTAACCCTAACCCTAACCCTAACCCAAACCCGAACACTAACTCTAACCCGAACCCTAAACCGAACCCTAACCCGAACCCTAACCCTAACCCTAAACCTAACCCCAACTGTAACCCTAACCCGAACCCTAACCCTAACCCTAACCCTAAACCCGAACCCTAACCCGAAACCTAACCCAAACCCTAACCCTAACCCTAACCCTAACCCTAACCCTAACCCAAACACTAAACCTAACCCTAACCGGAACCCTAACCCCAACCCTAACCCGAACCCGAACCCTAACCCTTTACCCGAATCCTATCCCTAACCCGAACCCTAACCCGAACCCTAACCCTAAACCTAACCCCGAACCCGAACCCTAACCCTAACCCTAACCCTAACCCGAACCCTAACCCGAACCCTAACCCGAACCCCAACCCTAACCCTAACCCGAACCCGAACCTAACCCTAACCCTTACCCGAACCCTAACCCTAACCCGAAACCTAACCCTAACCCTAACCCTAACCCGAACCCTAACCCTAACCTGACCCCGAACCCGAACCCTAAGCCTAAACCTAAACCTAAACCTAACCCTAACCCTAACCCGAACCCTAATCCTAACCCTAACCCGAACCCTAACCCTAACCCGAACCCTAACCCTAACCCTAACCCGAACCCTAACCCTAACCCGAACCCGAACCCTAACCCTAACCCGAAACCTAACGCGAACCCAACCCTAAACCGAACCCTAACCCTAACCCGAACCCTAACCCTAACCCTAACCCGAAACCTAAACCTAACCCGAAACCTAACCCTAAACCTAACCCGAACCCTAACCCGAACCCTAACCCTAACCCTAACCCGAACCCTAGCCCTAACCCTAACCCGAAACCTAACCGTAACCCGAACCCTAAACCTAACCCTAACACTAACCCTAACCCGAACCCTAAACCTAACCCTAACCCGAACCCTAACCCGAACCCTAACCCTAACCCTAACCTGAACACTAACATCTAACGCTAACCCGAACCCGAACCCTAACCCGAACCCTAACCCTAAACCTAACCCGAACCCTAACCCTAACCCTAACCCTAACCCGAACCCGAACCCTAAACCTAACCCTACCTCTAACCCTAAACCTAACCCTAACCCGAACCCTAACCCTAACCCGAACCCTAACCCGAACCCTAACCCGAACCC
>JAVLSZ010000047.1:342500-347500 GCA_032313775.1 Urocyon cinereoargenteus | reverse complement strand
CCCTAACCCGAACCCTAACCCTACCCGAAACCTAACCCTAACCCGAACCCTAACCCGAATCCTAACCCTAACCCGAACCCTAACACTAACCGGAACCCTAACTCTAAACCTAACCCGAAGCCTAACCCTAACCCTAACCCGAAACCTAACCCTAACCCGAACCCTAACCCTAACCCGAACCCGAACACGAACCCTAACCCTAACCCGAACCCTAACCCTAAACCGAACCCTAAACCGAACCCTAAACTAAACCCGAACCCTAACCCGAACCCGAACCCTAACCATAACCCGAACCCGAACCCTAACCCTAACCTGAACCCTAAACCTAACCCTAACCCGAACCCTAAATCTAACCCTAACCCGAACCCTAACCCTAACCCGAACCCTAACCCTAACCCGAATCCTAACCCTAACCCTAACCCGAACCGTAACCCGAACCCTAAACCTAACCCTAACCCTAACCCAAACCCTAACCCTAACCCTAACCCGAACCCTAACCCTAACCCTAACCCGAACCCTAACCTTAACCCTAACCCTAACCCTAACCCTAACCCTAACCCGAACGCTAACCCTAACCATTAACTTAACCCTAACCCTAGTACGAACCCTAACGCTAACCCGAACCCTAACATTAACCCTAACCCTAACCCTAACCCTAACCCCTAACCCTAAACCTAACCCTAACCCTAACCCTAAAACCTAACCCTAACCCTAACCCGAACTCTAACACTAAACCGAACCCTAACCCTAACCCTAACCCGAACCCTAGCCCTAACCCTAACCCGAAACCTAACCGTAACCTGAACCCTAACCCTAACCCTAAACCTAACCCGAACCCTAAACCTAACCCTAAAACGAACCCTAACCCGAACCCAAACCCTAACCCTAACCTGAACACTAACACCTAACCCTATCCCGAACCCGAACCCTAACCCGAACCCTAACCCTAAACCTAACCCGAACCCTAACCCTAACCCTAACCCTAACCCTAACCCGAACCCTAACCCTAACCCTACCTCTAACCCTAAACCTAACCCTAACCCGAACCCTAACCCTAAACCGAACCCTAACCCGAACCCTAACCCGAACCCTAACCCTAACCCTAACCTAACCCTAATCCGATACCTAACCCTAACCCTAACCCTAACCCTAAACCTAACACAAACCCGAACCCTAACCCTAACCCCTAACCCGAACCCTAACCCTAAAGCGACCCTAACCCTAACCCAAACCCTAACCCTAACCCGAACACTAACCTAACCCTAATCCTAAACCTAACCCTAACCCTAACCCTAACCCTACCTCTAACCCTAAACCTAACCCTAACCCTATCCCGAAACCTAACCCTAACCCTAACCCTAACCCGATACCGAACCCGAACCCTAACCCTAACCCTAACCCGAACCCTAACCCTAACCCGAAACCTAACCCGAAACCAACCCAAACCCGAACCCTAACCCTAACCCGAAACCTAACCCGAAACCAACCCAAACCCGAACCCTAACCCGAACCCGAACCCTAACCCTAACCCAAACCCTAACCCGAAACCTAAACCTAACCCGAACCCTAACCCTAAACCTAACCTAACCCTAATCCGAACCCTAACCCTAACCCTAACCCAAACCCTAACCCTAAACCAAACCCCAACCCTAACCCTAACACTAACCCTAACCCTAACCCGAACCCTAACCCTAACCGTAACCCTAACCCTAAACAAACCCGAACCCTAACACTAACCCCTGACCCGAACCCTAACCCTAACCCGAACCCTAACCCTAACCAAAACCCTAACCCTAACCCGAACCCTAACCTAACTCTAATCCGAAACCTAACCCTAACCCTAACCCTAACACTAACCCGAACACTAACTCTAACCCGAACCCTAAACCGAACCCTAACCAGAACCCTAACCCTAACCCTAAACCTAACCCGAACCGTAAACCTAACCCGAACCCTAACCCTAACACTAACCCTAAACCCGAACCCTAACCCGAACCCTAACCCGAACCCTAACCCTAACCCTAACCTAACCCTAATCCGAACCCTAACCCTAAACCTAACCCTAACCCTAACCCTAACACTAACCCTAACCCTAACCCGACCCCTAACCCGAACCCTAACACGAAACCTAAACCTAACCCTAACACTAACCCGAACCCTAACCCTAACCCTAACCCGAACCCTAAACCTAACCCGAACCCTAACCCTAACCCTAACCCGAACCCTAACCCTAACCCGAACCAGAGCCCTAACCCTAACCCGAACCTAACCCGAATCCTAACCCTAACCCTAACCCTAAACCTAACCCTAACCCTAACCCAAACCCGAACCCTAACCCGAACCCTACCCCTAACCATAATCCGAACCCTAACCCTAACCCTAAACCTAACCCTAACCCGAACCCGAACCCTAACCCTAACCCTAACCAGAACCCGAACACTAACCCTAACCCGAACGCTAACCCTAACCCGAACCCTAACCCTACCCGAAACCTAACCCTAACCCTAACCCGAACCCGAACCCGAACCCTAACCCTAACCCGAACCCTAACCCGAACCCTAACCCGAACCGCAACCCTAACCCTAAACCTAACCCGAATCCGATCCCGAACCCTAACCCGAACCCTAACCCTAACCCTAACCCGACCCTAACCATAACCCTAACCCTTACCCGAACCCTAACCCTAACCCTAACCCGAACCCTAACCCGAACACTAACACGAACCCTAACCCTAACCATAACCCTAACCCGAACCCTAACCCTAACCCTAACCCGAACCCTAACCCTAACCCGAACCCTAACCCTAACCCTAACCCGACCCTAACCCTAACTCGAACCCGAACACTAACCCTAGCCCGAAACCTAAACCGAACCCAACCCTAACCCGAACCCTAACCGTAACCTGATCCCTAACCCTAACCCTAACCCTAACGCGAAACCTAAACCTAACCCAAACCTTAACCCTAAACATAACACGAACCCTAACCAGAACCCTATCCCTAACCCAAACCCTAACCCTAACCCTAACCCGAACCCTAACCCTAACCCTAACCCGAAACCTAACCCTAACCCTAACCCTAACTCGAACACTAACTCTAACCCGAACACTAAACCAAACTCTAACCCGAAACCAAACCCTAACCCTAACCCGAACCGTAACCCTATCCCTAACCCTAACCCGAAACCTAACCCTAACCCTCACCCGATCCCTAACCCTAACCCTAACCCGAACCCTAACCCTCACCCTAACCCTAACTCGATCCCTAACTCTAACCCGAACCCTAAACCAAACCCTAACCCGAACCCTAACCCTAACCCTAAACCGAACCGTAACCCTATCCCTAACCCTAACCCGAAACCTAACCCTAACCCTAACCCGAACCCTAACCCTAACCCTAACCCGAACCCTAACCCTAACCCTAACCCGAACCCTAACCCGAAACCTAACCCTAACCCTAACCCTAACCCTAACCCGAACCCTAAACCTAACCCTAACCGGAACCCTAACCCTAACCCTAACCCGAACCCGAACCCTAACACTTTACCCGAATCTTAACCCTAACCCGAACCCTAACCCGAAACCTAACCCTAACCCTTAACCCGAACCCGAACCCTAACCCTATCCCTAACCCTAACCCGAACCCTAACCCGAACCCTAACCCGAACCCCAACCCTATCCCTAACCCGAAACCGACCCTAACCCTAACCCTAAACCGAACCCGAACCCTAACCCGAACCCTAACCCTAACCCTAACCCTAACCCGAACCCTAACCCTAACCCTAAACCGACCCATAACCCGAACCCTAACACGAACCCTAAACCTAACCCTAACCCTAACCCTAACCCGAACCCTAACCCTAACCCTAACCCGAACCCTAACCCTAACCCGAACCCTAACCCTAACCCTAACCCGAACCCTAACCCTAACCCGAAACTGAACCCTAACCCAAAACCTAACCCGAACCCAACCCTAACCCGAACCCTAACCCTAAGCCGAAACCTAACCCTAACCCTAAACTAACCCGAAACCTAAACCTAAACCGAACCCTAACCACAAACCTAACCCGAACCCAAACCCGAACCCTAACCCTAACCCTAACCCGAACTCTAACCCTAAACCGAACCCTAACCCTAACCCTAAACCTAACCCTAACCCGAAACCTAACCGTAACCCGAACCCTAACCCTAACCCTAACCCTAACCCGAAACCTAACCCTAAACCTAACCCGAACCCTAACCCGAACCCTAACCCTAACCCTAACCTGAACACTAACCCCTAACCCTAACCCGAATCCGAACCCTAACCCTAACCCTACCGCTAACCCTAAACGTAACCCTAACCCGAACCCTAACCCTAACCCGAACCCTAACGCGAACCCTAACCCGAATCCTAACCCTAACCCTAACCTAACCCTAATCCAAACCCTAACCCTAACCCTAAACCTAACCCTAACCCTAACCCAAACCTAACCCTAACACTAACCCGAACCCGAACCCTAAACCTAACCCTAACCCTAACCCTAACCCAAACCCTAACCCTAACCCGAACCCTAACCTAACCCTAATCCAAAACCTAACCCTAACCCTAACCCTAACACTAACCCCTAACCCTAACCCTAACCCTAACCCCAACACTACCCCTAACACTAACCCTAACACTAACCCGAACCCTAAACCTAACCCTAACCTTAACCCTAACCCTAACCCTAATCCGAACCCTACCCCTAACCCTAATCCGAACCCTAACCCTAACCCTAAACCTAACCCTAACCCGAACCCGAACACTAAAACTAACCCTAACCAGAACCCGAACCCTAACACAAACCCGAACCCTAACCCTAACCCGAATCCTAACACTACCCGAAACCTAACCCTAACCCGAACCCGAACCCGAACCCGAACCCTAACCCTAACCCTAACCCGAACCCTAACCCTAACCCGAACCCTAACCCGAACTCGAACAATAACCCGAACCCGGACCCTAACCCTAAACCTAAAC
>JAVLSZ010000047.1:320000-337500 GCA_032313775.1 Urocyon cinereoargenteus | reverse complement strand
AACCCTAACCCGAACCCTAACCCGAACCCCAAACCTAACCCTAACCCGAACCCGACCCTAACCCTAACCCTAACCCGAACCCTAACCCTAACCCGAACCCTAAACCTAACCCTAACCCGAACCCTAACCCTAAACCTAACCCGACCCCCAACCCGAACCCTAACACGAACCCTAACCCTAACCCTAACCCGAAACCTAACTCGAACCCTAACCCGAACCCTAAACCTAATCCTAACCCGAACCCTAACCCTAACCATAACCCGAACCCTAACCCGAACCCTAACCCTAACCCTAACCCGAACCCTCACCCGAACCCTAACCCTAACCTGAACACTAACACCTAACCCTAACCCGAACTCGAACACTAACCGAACCCTAACCCTAACCCGAACCCGAACCCGAAACCTAACCCTAACCCTAACCCTAACCCTAACCCTAACCCGAACCCTAACCCTAACCCTAACCCTAACCCTAACCCTAACCCGAACACTAACTCTAACCCGAACCCTAAACCGAACCCTAAACCGAACCCTAACCCTAACCCTAAACCTAACCCGAACCGTAACCCTAACCCGAACCCTAACCCTAACCCTAAACCCGAACCCTAACCCGAACCCTAACCCAAACCCTAACCCTAACCCTAACCCTAACCCTAACCCAAACACTAAACCTAACCCTAACCGGAACCCTAACCCCAACCCTAACCCGAACCCGAACCCTAACCTTTTACCCGAATCCTAACCCTAACCCGAACCCTAACCCGAACCCTAACCCTAAACCTAACCCCGAACCCGAACCCTAACCCTAACCCTAAACCTAACCCGAACCCTATCCCTAACCCTTACCCGAACCCCAACCCTAACACTAACCTGAACCCGACCCTAACCCTAACCCTAACCCGAACCCTAACCCTAACCTGAACCCTAACCCTAACCCTAACCCTAACCCGAACCCTAACCCTAACCTGACCCCGAACCCGAACCCTAACACGAACCCTAAACATAACCCTAACACTAACCCTAACCCGAACCCTAACCCTAACCCTAACCAGAACCCTAACCCTAACCCGAACCCTAAACCTAACCCTAACCCGAACCCTAACCCTAACCCGAAACCGAACCCTAACCCTAACCCGAAACCTAACCCGAACCCAACCCTAACCCGAACCCTAACCCTAACCCGAAACCGAACCCTAACCCTAACCCGAACCCTAACCCTAACCCTAACCCTAACCCTAACCCTAACCCTAACCCGAACCCTACCCCTAACCCTACCTCTAACCCTAAACCTAACCCTAACCCGAACCCTAACCCTAACCCGAACCCTAACCCGAACCCTAACCCGAACCTTAACCCTAACCCTAACCTAACCCTAATCCGATACCTAACACTAACCCTAACCCTAACCGTAAACCGAACCCTAACCCCAACCCTAACCCTAACACTAACTTAACCCTAACCCGAACACTAACCCTAACCCTAACCCTAACCCAAAACCTATCCCTAACCCGAACCCTAACCTAACCCTAATCCGAAACCTAACCCTAACCCTAACCCTAACCCTAACTCTAACCCTAACCCTAACCCTAACCCTAACCCCAAACCTAACCCTAACACTAACCCTAACCCTAAACCGAAACCTAACCTAAACCTAACCCAAACCCGAACCCGAACCCTAACACTAACCCCTAACCCGAACCCTAACCCTAACCCGAACCCTAACACTAACCCGAACCCTAACCCTAACCCGAACCCTAACCTAACCCTAATCCGAACCCTAACCCTAACCCTAACCCTAACACTAACCCCTAAACCTAACCCGAACCCTAAACCGAACCCTAACCCGAACCCTAACCCTAACCCTAACCCGAACCCTAACCCTAACCCTAACCCGAACCCTAACCCGAACCCTAACCCTAACCCTAACTTGAACACTAACCCCTATCCCTAACCCGAACCCGAACCCTAACCCTATCCCTAACCCTAAACCGAACCCTAACCCGAACCCTAACCCGAACCCCAAACCTAACCCTAACCCGAACCCGACCCTCACCCTAACCCTAACCCGAACCCTAACCCTAACCCGAACCCTAAACCTAACCCTAACCCGAACCCTAACCCTAAACCTAACCCGACCCCTAACCCGAACCCTAACACGAACCCTAACCCTAACCCTAACCCGAACCCTAACTCGAACCCTAACCCGAAACCTAAACCTAATCCTAACCCGAACCCTAACCCGACCCTAACCCTAACCCTAACCCGAACCCTCACCCGAACCCTAACCCTAATCTGAACACTAACACCTAACCCTAACCCGAACTCGAACACTAACCCGAACCCTAACCCTAACCCGAACCCGAACCCGAAACCTAACCCTAACCCTAACCCTAACCCTAACCCTAACCCGAACCCTAACCCTAACCCTAACCCTAACCCTAACCCTAACCCGAACACTAACGCTAACCCGAACCCTAAACCGAACCCTAACCCGAACCCTAACCCTAACCCTAAACCTAACCCGAACCGTAACCCTAACCCGAACCCTAACCCTAACCCTAACCCTAAACCCGAACCCTAACCCGAACCCTAACCCAAACCCTAACCCTAACCCTAACCCTAACCCAAACACTAAACCTAACCCTAACCGGAACCCTAACCCCAACCCTAACCCGAACCCGAACCCTAACCCTTTACCCGAATTCTAACCCTAACCCGAACCCTAACCCGAACCCTAACCCTAAACCTAACTCCGAACCCGAACCCTAACCCTAACCCTAACACGAAACCTAACCCGAACCCTAACCCGAACCTCAACCCTAACCCTAACCCGAACCCGAACCTAACCCTAACCCTTACCCGAACCCTAACCCTAACCCGAAACCTAACCCTAACCCTAACCCTAACCCGAACCCTAACCCTAACCTGACCCCGAACCCGAACCCTAACCCTAACCCTAAACCTAACCCTAACCATAACCCTAACCCGAACCCTAACCCTAACCCTAACCCGAACCCTAACCCTAACCCGAACCCTAACCCTAACCCTAACCCAAACCCTAACCCTAACCCGAACCCGAACCATAACCCTAACCCGAAACCTAACGCGAAACCAACCCTAAACCGATCCCTAACCCTAACCCGAACCCTAACCCTAACCCTAACCCGAAACCTAAACCTAACCCGAAACCTAACCCTAAACCTAACCCGAACCCTAACCCGAACCCTAACCCTAACCCTAACCCGAACTCTAACACTAAACCGAACCCTAACCCAAACCCTAACCCGAACCCTAGCCCTAACCCTAACCCGAAACCTAACCGTAACCCGAACCCTAAACCTTACCCTAACCCTAACCCTAACCCTAACCTGAACCCTAACCCTAACCCTAACCCGAACGCTAACCCTAACCCTTAACTTAACCCTAACCCTAATACGAACCCTAACGCTAACCCGAACCCTAACCCTAACCATAACCCTAACCCTAACCCCTAACCCTAAACCTAAAGCTAACCCTAACCCTAAAACCTAACCTTAACCCTAACCCGAACTGAACACTAAACCGAACCCTAACCCTAACCCTAACCCGAACCCTAGCCCTAACCCTAACCCGAAACCTAACCGTAACCCGAACCCTAACCCTATCCCTAACCCTAACCCTAACCCGAACCCTAAACCTAACCCTAACCCGAACCCTAACCCGAACCCTAACCCTAACCCTAACCTGAACACTAACACCTAACCCTAACCCGAACCCGAACCCTAACCCGAACCCTAACCCTAAACCTAACCCGAACCCTAACCCTAACCCTAACCCTAAACCTAACCCTCACCCTAACCCGAACACGAACCCTAGCCCGAATCCTAACCCTAACCCTAATCGGAATCCTAAACCTAACCCTAACCCTTACCCTAACCCGAACCCTAACCCTAACCCGAACCCGAACCCTAACCCTAACCCTTAACCTAAACCTAACCCTTACCCGAACCTTAACCCGAACCCTAACCCTAACCCGAAACCTAACCCTAACCCTAACCCGAACACTAACCCTAAACCGAACCCTAACCCTAACCCTAACCCTAACCTAATCCGAACCCTAACCCTAACTCTAACCTAACTGTAATCCGAACCCTAACCCTAACCCTAACACTAACCTTAACCCTAAACCGAACCCTAACCCTAACCCTTACCCTAACCCTAACCTGAACTCGAACCCTAACACTAACCCCTAACCCGAACACTAACCCTAACCCGAACCCTAACCCTAACACGAACCCTAACCCTAACCCGAACCCTAACCTAATCCTAATCCGAACCCTAACTCTAACCCTAACCCTAACCCTAACACTAACCCCTAACCCTAACCCGAACCCTAACCCGAACCCTAACCGAAACCCTAACCCTAACCCTAACCCGAACCCCTACCCTAACCATAACCCGAAACCTAACCCGAACCCTAACCCTAACCCTAACCCGAACCCTAACCCGAACCCTAACCCTAACCCTAACCTGAACACTAACCCCTAACCCTAACCCGAACCCGAACCCTAACCCGAAACCTAACCCTAACCCGAACCCTACCCTAACCCTAACCCTAAACCTAACCCTAACCCGAACCCTAAACCTAACACTAACCCTAACCCTAACCCTAACCCGAAACCGAACCCTAACCCTAACTCGAACCCTAACTCTAACCCGAACACTAAACCGAACCTTAAACCGAACCCTAACCCTAACCCTAACCCGAACCGTAACCCTAACCCTAACCCGAACCCGAACCCTAACCCTAACCCTAACCCGAACCCTAACTCTAACGCCAACCCTAAACCGAACCCTAACCCGAACCCTAAACCTAACCCTAACCAGAACCGTAACCCTAACCCTAACCCTAACCCGAACCCTAACCCTAACCCTAACCCTAACCCGAACCCTCACCCTAAACCTAACCCGACCCCTAACCCGACCCCTAACACGAACCCTAAACCTAAACCTAACCCTAACCCTAACCCGAACCCTAACCCTAACCCTAACCCGAACTCTAACCCTAACCCGAACCCTAACCCTAACCCTAACCCGACCCCTAACCTGAACCCTAACACGAACCCTAACCCTAACCCGAACCCTAACCCTAACCCTAAACCGAACCCTAACTCTAACCCGAAACCTAAACCGAACCCTAACCCGAACCCTAACCCTAACCCTAACCCGAACCGTAACCCTAACCCTAACCCTAACCCGAACCCTAACCCTAACCCTAACCCTAACCCGAACCCTAAACCTAACCCTAACCCGACCCCTAACCCGAACCCTAACACGAAGCCTAAACCTAACCCTAACCCTAACCCTAACCCAAACCCTAACCCTAACCCTAACCCGATCCCTAACACTAACCCGAACCCTAACCCTAACCCTAACCCGAACCCTAACCCTAACCCGAACCCGAACCCTAACCCGAACCCTACCACTAACCCTAATCCGAACCCTAACCCTAACCCTAAACCTAACCCTAACCCGAACCCGAACCCTAACCCTAACCCTAACCCTAACCGAAACCCGAACCCTAAACCTAAACCGAACCCTAACCCTAACCCGAACCCTAACCCTACCCGAAACCTAACCCTAACCCTAACCCAAACCCGAACCCGAACCCTAACCCTAACCCTAACCCGAACCCTAACCCTAACCCGAACCATAACCCGAACCCGATCAATAACCCGAACCCGAACCCTAACCCTAACCCTAACTCTAACCCAAACCCTAAACCAAACCCTAACTCGAACCCTAAACATAACCCGAAACCGAACCCGAACCCTAAACCTAACCCTAACACGAACCGGAACCCTAACCCTAAACCTAACCCGAACCCTAACCCGAACCCCGAACCCGGACCCTAACCCTAAACCTAACCCTAACCCGAACCCTAACCCGAACCCTAACCCGAAACCTAACCCTAACCCTAACCCGAACCCGAAACCGAACCCTAAACCTAACCCGAACCCTAAACCTAACCCGACCCTAACCATAACCCTAACCCTAACCCGAACCCTAACCCTAACCCTAACCCGAACCATAACACGAACCCTAACCCTAACCCTAACCCTAACCCTAAATCGAACCCTAACCCTAAACCTAACCCGAACCCTAACCCGAACCCTAACCTAACCCTAATCCGAACCCTAACCCTAACTCGAACCCGAACCCTAACCCTAACCCGAAACCTAAACCGAACCCAACCCTAACCAGAACCCTAACCCTAACCGGATCCCTAACCCTAACACTAACCCTAACGCGAAACCTAAACCTAACACAAACCTTAACCCTAAACCTAACCCGAACCCTAACCAGAACCCTAACCATAACCCTAACCCGAACCCTAACCCTAACCTGAAACCTAACCCTAACCCTAAACCGAAACCTAACCCTAACCATAACCCGAACCCTAACCGTAAACCAAACCCTAACCCTAACCCTAAACCTAACCCTAACCCGAACCCTAACCCTAACCCTAACCCTAACCCTAACCCTAACCCGAACCCTAACTCTAACCCGAACCCTAAACCGAACCCTAACCCGAACCCTAACCCTAACCCTAACCCTAACCCGAACCGGAACCCTAACCCGAACCCTAATCCTAACACTAACCCTAACCCTAACCCGAACCGTAACCCGAACCCTAACCCGAACCCTAACCCTAACCCTAACCCGAACCCTAACCTTAACCCTAACCCGAACCCTAACCCGAACCCTAACCCGAACCCTAACCCTAACCCTAACCCGAACCCTAACCCGAACCCTAACCCTAACCCTTTACCCGAACCCTACCCCTAACCCGAACCCTAAACCTAACCCTAACCGGAACCCTAACCCTAACCCTAACCCGATCCCGAACCCTAACCCTTTACCCGAACCCTAACCCTAAACGGAACCCTAACCCGAACCCTAACCCTAAACCTAACCCCGAACCCGAACCCTAACCCTAACCCTAACCCTAACCCGAACCCTAACCCTAACCCTTACCCGAACCCCAACCCTAACCCTAACCCGAACCCGACCCTAACCCTAACCCTAACCCGAACCCTAACCCTAACCTGAACCCTAACCCTAACCCTAACCAGAACCCTAACCCTAACCCGAACCCTAAACCTATCCCTAACCCGAACCCTAACCCTAATCTGAAACCGAACCCTAACCCTAACCCGAAACCTAACCCGACCCAACCCTAACCCGAACCCTAACCCTAACCCGAACCCTAAACCTAACCCTAACCCTAACCCTAACCCTAACCCGAAACCTAAACCTAACCCGAACCCTAACCCTAAACCTAACACGAACCCTAACCCGAACCCTAACCTTAACCCTAACCCGAACTCTAACTTTAACCCGAACCCTAACCCTAACCCTTACCCGAACCCTAGCCCTAACCCTAACCCGAACCCTAAACGTAACCCGAACCCTATCCCTAACCCTATCCCTATCCCTAACCTGAACCCTAACCGTAACCCTAACCCGAACCCTAACCCGAACCCTAACCCTAACCCTAACCTGAACACTAACACCTAACCCTAACCCGAACCGGAACCCTAACCCGAACCCTAACCCTAACCCTAACCCGAACCCTAACCCTAACCCTAACCCTAACCCTAACCCGAACCCTAACCCTAACCCTACCTCTAACCTTAAACCTAAACCTAACCCGAACCCTAACCCTAACCCGAACCCTAACCCGAACCCTAACCCGAACCTTAACCCTAACCCTAACCTAAACCTAATCCGATACCTAACACTAAACCTAACCCTAACCGTAAACCGAACCCTAACCCCAACCCTAACCCTAACACTACCTTAACCCTAACCCGAACCCTAACCCTAACCCTAACCCTAACCCTAACCCTAACCCTAACCCAAACCCTATCCCTAACCCGAACCCTAACCTAACCCTAATCCGAAACCTAACCCTAACCCTAACCCTTACCCTAAATCTAACCCTAACCCTAACCCTAACCCTAACCCCAAACCTAACCCTAACACTAACCCTAACACTAAACCGAAACCTAATCCTAAACCTAACCCAAACCCGAACCCGAACCCTAACACTAACCCCTAACCCGAACCCTAACCCTAACACGAACCCTAACCCTAACCCGAACCCTAACCCTAACCCAAACCCTAACCTAACCCTAATCCGAACCCTAACCCTAACCCTAACCCTAACCCTAACACTAACCCCTAACCCTAACCCAACCCTAACCCGAACCCTAACACGAACCCTAACCCTAACCCTAACCCGAACCCTAACCCTAACCCTAACCCGAACCCTAACCCGAACCCTAACCCTAACCTGAACACTAACCCCTATCCCTAACCCGAACCCGAACCCTAACCCGAACCCTAACCCTAACCCTAACGCGAACCCTAACCCTAACCCTAACCCGAACCCGAACCCTAACCCTAACACTAACCCTAACCCTAACCCTAACCGGAACCCTAACTCTAACACGAACCCTAAACCGAACCCTAACCCGAACCCTAACCCTAACCCTAACCCTAACCCGAACCGTAACCCTAACCCGAACCCTAACCCTAACCCTAACCCTAACCCTAACCCGAACCCTAACCCGAACCCTAACCCGAACCCTAACCCTAACTCTATCCCGAACCCTAACCCTAATCCTAACCCAAACCCTAACCCGAACCCTAACCCTAATCCTAACCCGACCCTAACCCTAACCCTAACCCGACCCTAACCCTAAACCTAACCCTAACCCGAACCCTAAACCTAACCCTAACCCTAACCGGAATCCTAACCGTAACCCTATCCCGAACCCGAACCCTAACCCTTTACCCGAATCCTAACCCTAACCCTAACCCTAACCCGAACCCTAACCCTAACCCTAACCCCGAACCCGAACCCTAACCCTATCCCTAACCCTAAACCGAACCCTAACCCGAACCCTAACCCGAACCCCAAACTTAACCCTAACCCGAACCCGACCCTAACCCTAACCCTAACCCGAACCCTAACCCTAACCCGAACCCTAAACCTAACCCTAACCCGAACCCTAACCCTAAACCTAACCCGACCCCTAACCCGAACCCTAACACGAACCCTAACCCTAACCCTAACCCGAACCCTAACTCGAACCCTAACCCGAACCCTAAACCTAATCCTAACCCGAACCCTAACCCTAACCATAACCCGAACCCTAACCCGAACCCTAACCCTAACCCTAACCCGAACCCTCCCCCGAACACTAACCCTAACCTAAACACTAACCCCTAACCCTAACCCGAACTCGAACACTAACCCGAAACCTAACCCTAACCCGAACCCGAACCCGAAACCTAACCCTAACCCTAACCCGAACACTAACCCGAACCCTAACCCTAACCCTAACCCGAACCCTAACCCTAAACCTAACCCTAACCCAAACCCGAACACTAACTCTAACCCGAACCCTAAACCGAACCCTAACCCGAACCCTAACCCTAACCCTAAACCTAACCCGAACTGTAACCCTAAACCTAACCCTAACCCTAACCCTAACCCTAAACCCGAACCCTAACCCGAACATAACCCAAACCCTAACCCTAACCCTAACCCTAACCCAAACACTAAACCTAACCCTAACCGGAACCCTAACCCCAACCCTAACACGAACCCGAACCCTAACCCTTTACCCGAATCCTAACCCTAACCCGAACCCTAACCCGAACCCTAACCCTAAACCTAACCCCGAACCCGAACCCTAACCCTAACCCTAACCCTAACCCGAACCCTAACCCGAACCCTAACCCGAACCCCAACCCTAACCCTAACCCGAACCCGAACCTAACCCTAACCCTTACCCGAACCCTAACCCTAACCCGAAACCTAACCCTAACCCTAACCCTAACCCGAACCCTAACCCTAACCTGACCCCGAACCCGAACCCTAACCCTAACACTAAACCGAACCCTAACCCTAACCCTAACCCGAACCCTAACCCGAACCCTAACCCGAACCCTAACCTGAACACTAACACCTAACCCTAACCCGAACCCAAACCCTAACCCGAACCCTAACCCTAAACCTAACCCGAAACCTAACCCTAACCCTAACCCTAACCCGAACCCGAACCCTAACCCTAACCCTACCTCTAACCCTAAACCTAACCCTAACCCGAACCCTAACCCTAACCCGAACCCTAACCCGAACCCTAACCCGAACCCTAACCCTAACCCTAACCTAACCCTAATCCGATACCTAACCCTAACCCTAACCCTAACCCTAAACCTAACCCTAACCCCAACCCTAACCCTAACACTAACCCTAACCCTAACCCGAAACCTAACCCTAACCCTAACCCTAACCCTAACCCAAACCCGAACCCTAACCCTAACCCCTAACCCGAACCCTAACCCTAACCCGACCCTAACCCTAACCCAAACCCTAACCCTAACCCGAACCCTAACCTAACCCTAATCGGAAACCTAACCCTAACCCTAACCCTAACCCTTCCTCTAACCCTAAACCTAACCCTAACCCTATCCCCAAACCTAACCCTAACACTAACCCTAACCCTAAACCGAACCCTAACCCTAACCCTAACCCGAACCCGAACACGAACCCTAACCCTAAACCTAACCCGAACCCTAACCCTAACCCGAAACCTCACCCGAAACCAACCCTAACCCGAACCCTAACCCTAACCCGAACCCTAACCCTAACCCTAACCCTAACCCGAAACCTAAACCTAACCCAAACCCTAACCCTAAACCTAACCTAACCCTAATCCTAACCCTAACCCTAACCCTAACCCAAACCCTAACCTTAAACCTAACCCCAACCCTAACCCTAACACTAACCCTAACCCTAACCCGAACCCTAACCCTAACCCTAACCCTAACCCTAACCCTAAACAAACCCGAACCCTAACACTAACCCCTGACCCGAAACCTAACCCTAACCCGAACCCTAACCCTAACCAAAACCCTAACCCTAACCCGAACCTGAAACCTAACCCTAACCCGATTCCTAACCCGAACCCTAACCCTAACCCTAACCTGAACACTAACACCTAACCCTAACCCGAACCCGAAACCTAGCCCTAACCCTAACCCGAACCCGAACCCTAACCCTAACCCTAACCCTAAACCTAACCCTAACCCTAACCCGAACACGAACCCTAACCCGAATCCTAACCCTAACCCTAATCCGAATCCTAAACCTAACCCTAACCCTTACCCTAACCCGAACCCTAACCCTAACCCGAACCCGAATCCTAACCCTAACACTTAACCTAAACCTAACCCTAACCCGAACCTTAACCCGAACCCTAACCCTAACCCGAACCCTAACCCTAACCCTAAGCCGAACACTAACCCTAAACCGAACCCTAACCCTAACCCTAACCCTAACCCTAATCCGAACCCTAACCCTAACACTAACCTAACCCTAATCCGAACCCTAACCCTAACCCTAACACTAACCTTAACCCTAAACCGAACCCTAACCCTAACCCTTACCCTAACCCTAACCCGAACTCGAAACCTAACACTAACCCCTAACCCGAACACTAACCCTAACCCGAACCCTAACCCTAACCCGAACCCTAACCCTAACCCGAACCCTAACCTAACGCTAATCCGAACCCTAACCCTAACCCTAACCCTAACCCTAAGACTAACCCCTAACCCTAACCCGAACCCTAACCCGAACCCTAACCGAAACCCTAACCCTAACCCTAACCCGAACCCTAACCCTAACCATAACCCGAACCCTAACGCGAACCCTAACCCTAACCCTAACCCGAACCCTAACCCGAACCCTAACCCTAACCCTAACCTGAACACTAACCCCTAACCCTAACCCGAACCCGAACCCTAACCCGAAACCTAACCCTAACCCGAACCCGAACCCTAACCCGAAACCTAACCCTAACCCGAACCCTAACCCTAACCCTAACCCTAAACCTAACCCTAACCCGAACCCTAAACCTAACCCTAACCCTAACCCTAACCCTAACCCGAACCCGAACCCTAACCCTAACTCCAACCCTAACTCTAACCCGAACACTAAACCGAACCTTAACCCGAACCCTAACCCTAACCCTAAACCGAACCGTAACCCTAACCCTAACCCGAACCCGAACCCTAACCCTAACCCTAACCCGAACCCTAAACCTAACCCTAACCCTAACCGGAATCCTAACCGTAACCCTAACCCGAACCCGAACCCTAACCCTTTACCCGAATCCTAACCCTAACCCCAACCCTAACCCGAACCCTAACCCTAACCCTAACCCCGAACCCGAACCCTAACCCTATCCCTAACCCTAAACCGAACCCTAACCCGAACCCTAACCCGAACCCCAAACTTAACCCTAACACGAACCCGACCCTAACCCTAACCCTAACCCGAACCCTAACCCTAACCCGAACCCTAAACCTAACCCTAACCCGAACCCTAACCCTAAACCTAACCCGACCCCTAACCCGAACCCTAACACGAACCTTAACCCTAACCCTAACCCGAACCCTAACTCGAACCCTAACCCGAACCCTAAACCTAATCCTAACCCGAACCCTAACCCTAACCATAACCCGAACCCTAACCCGAACCCTAACCCTAACCCTAACCCGAACCCTCCCCCGAACACTAACCCTAACCTAAACACTAACCCCTAACCCTAACCCGAACTCGAACACTAACCCGAACCCTAACCCTAACCCGAACCCGAACCCGAAACCTAACCCTAACCCTAACCCGAACACTAACCCGAACCCTAACCCTAACCCGAACCCTAACCCTAACCCTAACCCTAACCCAAACCCGAACACTAACTCTAACCCGAACCCTAAACCGAACCCTAACCCGAACCCTAACCCTAACCCTAAACCTAACCCGAACTGTAACCCTAAACCTAACCCTAACCCTAACCCTAACCCTAAACCCGAACCCTAACCCGAACATAACCCAAACCCTAACCCTAACCCTAACCCTAACCCAAACACTAAACCTAACCCTAACCGGAACCCTAACCCCAACCCTAACACGAACCCGAACCCTAACCCTTTACCCGAATCCTAACCCTAAACCGAACCCTAACCCGAACCCTAACCCTAAACCTAACCCCGAACCCGAACCCTAACCCTAACCCTAACCCTAACCCGAACCCTAACCCGAAGCCTAACCCGAACCCCAACCCTAACCCTAACCCGAACCCGAACCTAACCCTAACCCTTACCTGAACCCTAACCCTAACCCGAAACCTAACCCTAACCCTAACCCTAACCCGAACCCTAACCCTAACCTGACCCCGAACCCGAACCCTAACCCTAACACTAAACCGAACCCTAACCCTAACCCTAACCCGAACCCTAGCCCTAACCCTAACCCGAAACCTAACCGTAACCCGAACCCTAACCCTAACCATAACACTAACCCTAACCCGAACCCTAAACCTAACCCTAACCCGAACCCTAACCCGAACCCTAACCCGAACCCTAACCTGAACACTAACACCTAACCCTAACCCGAACCCAAACCCTAACCCGAACCCTAACCCTAAACCTAACCCGAACCCTAACCCTAACCCTAACCCTAACCCGAACCCGAACCCTAACCCTAACCCTACCTCTAACCCTAAACCTAACCCTAACCCGAACCCTAACCCTAAACCGAACCCTAACCCGAACCCTAACCCGAACCCTAACCCTAACCCTAACCTAACCCTAATCCGATACCAAACCCGAACCCTAACCCTAACCCTAACCTAACCCTAATCCGATACCTAACCCTAACCCGAACCCTAACCCGAACCCAAACCCGAACCCTAACCTAAACCTAACCCGAACCCTAACCTAACCCTAATCGGAAACCTAACCCTAACCCTAACCCTAACCCTACCTCTAACCCTAAACCTAACCCTAACCCTATCCCCAAACCTAACCCTAACACTAACCCTAACCCTAAACCGAACCCTAACCCTAACCCTAACCCGAACCCGAACCCGAACCCTAACCCTAACCCTAACCCGAACCCTAACCCTAACCCGAAACCTAACCCGAAACCAACCCTAACCCGAACCCTAACCCTAACCCGAACCCTAACCCTAAACCTAACCTAACCCTAATCCTAACCCTAACCCTAACCCTAACCCAAACCCTAACCTTAAACCTAACCCCAACCCTAACCCTAACACTAACCCTAACCCTAACCCGAACCCTAACCCTAACCCTAACCCTAACCCTAAACAAACCCGAACCCTAACACTAACCCCTGACCCGAAACCTAACCCTAACCCGAACCCTAACCCTAACCAAAACCCTAACCCTAACCCGAACCCTAAACCTAACCCTAACCCGATTCCTAACCCGAACCCTAACCCTAACCCTAACCTGAACACTAACACCTAACCCTAACCCGAACCCGAAACCTAACCCGAACCCTAACCCTAAACCTAACCCGAACCCTAACCCTAACCCTAACCCTAAACCTAACCCTAACCCTAACCCGAACACGAACCCTAACCCGAATCCTAACCCTAACCCTAATCCGAATCCTAAACCTAACCCTAACCCTTACCCTAACCCGAACCCTAACCCTAACCCGAACCCGAATCCTAACCCTAACACTTAACCTAAACCTAACCCTAACCCGAACCTTAACCCGAACCCTAACCCTAACCCGAACCCTAACCCTAACCCTAAGCCGAACACTAACCCTAAACCGAACCCTAACCCTAACCCTAACCCTAACCCTAATCCGAACCCTAACCCTAACACTAACCTAACCCTAATCCGAACCCTAACCCTAACCCTAACACTAACCTTAACCCTAAACCGAACCCTAACCCTAACCCTTACCCTAACCCTAACCCGAACTCGAAACCTAACACTAACCCCTAACCCGAACACTAACCCTAACCCGAACCCTAACCCTAACCCGAACCCTAACCCTAACCCGAACCCTAACCTAACGCTAATCCGAACCCTAACCCTAACCCTAACCCTAACCCTAAGACTAACCCCTAACCCTAACCCGAACCCTAACCCGAACCCTAACCGAAACCCTAACCCTAACCCTAACCCGAACCCTAACCCTAACCATAACCCGAACCCTAACCCGAACCCTAACCCTAACCCTAACCCGAACCCTAACCTGAACCCTAACCCTAACCCTAACCTGAACACTAACCCCTAACCCTAACCCGAACCCGAACCCTAACCCGAAACCTAACCCTAACCCGAACCCGAACCCTAACCCGAAACCTAACCCTAACCCGAACCCTAACCCTAACCCTAACCCTAAACCTAACCCTAACCCGAACCCTAAACCTAACCCTAACCCTAACCCTAACCCTAAACCGAACCCGAACCCTAACCCTAACTCCAACCCTAACTCTAACCCGAACACTAAACCGAACCTTAACCCGAACCCTAACCCTAACCCTAAACCGAACCGTAACCCTAACCCTAACCCGAACCCGAACCCTAACCCTAACCCTAACCCGAACCCTAACTCTAACGCGGACCCTAAACCGAACCCTAACCCGAACCCTAAACCTAACCCTAACCAGAAACGTAACCCTAACCCTAACCCTAACCCGAACCCTAACCCTAACCCTAACCCTAACCCGAACCTTCACCCTAACCCTAACCCGACCCCTAACCCGAACCCTAACACGAACCCTAAACCTAAACCTAACCCTAACCCTAACCCGAACCCTAACCCTAACCCTAACCCGAACCCTAACCCTAACCCGAACCCTAACCCTAACCATAACCCGACCCCTAACCCGAACACTAACACGAACCCTAACCCTAACCCGAACCCTAACCCTAACCCTAAACCGAACCCTAACTCTAACCCGAAACCTAAACCGAACCCTAACCCGAACCCTAACCCTAACCCTAACCCGAACCGTAACCCTAACCCTAACCCTAACCCGAACCCTAACCCTAACCCTAACCCGAACCCTAACCCTAACCCTAACCCTAACTCGACCCCTAAACCGAACCCTAACACGAAGCCTAAACCTAACCCTAACCCTAACCCTAACCCAAACCCTAACCCTAACCCTAACCCGAACCCTAACACTAACCCGAACCCGAAACCTAACCCTAACCAGAAACGTAACCCTAACCCTAACCCTAACCCGAACCATAACCCTAACCCGAAACCTAACCCGAACCCAACCCTAACCCGAACTCTAACCCTAACCCGAACCCTAACCCTAACCCTAACCCTAACCCGAAACATAAACTTAACCCGAACCCTAACCCTAAACCTAACACGAACCCTAACCCGAACCCTAACACTAACCCTAACCCGAACTCTAAATTTAACCCGAACCCTAACCCTAACCCTTACCCGAACCCTAGCCCTAACCCTAACCCCAACCCTAAACGTAACCCGAACCCTATCCCTAACCCTATCCCTAACCCTAACCCGAACCCTAACCGTAACCCTAATCCGAACCCTAACCCGAACCCTAACCCTAACCCTAACCTGAACACTAACACCTAACCCTAACCCGAACCGGAACCCTAACCCGAACCCTAACCCTAACCCTAACCCGAACCCTAACCCTAACCCTAACCCTAACCCGAACCCTAACCCTAACCCTACCTCTAACCCTAAACCTAACCCTAACCCGAACCCTAACCCTAACTCGAACCCTAACCCGAACCCTAACCCGAACCTTAACCCTAACCCTAACCTAAACCTAATCCGATACCTAACACTAAACCTAACCCTAACCGTAAACCGAACCCTAACCCCAACCCTAACCCTAAAACTACCTTAACCCTAACCCGAACCCTAACCCTAACCCTAACCCTAACCCAAACCCTATCCCTAACCCGAACCCTAAACTAACCCTAATCCGAAACCTAACCCTAATCCTAACCCTAACCCTAACTCTAACCCTAACCCTAACCCTAACCCTAACCCCAAACCTAACCCTAACACTAACCCTAACACTAAACCGAAACCTAACCCTAAACCTAACCCAAACCCGAAACCGAACCCTAACACTAACCCCTAACCCGAACCCTATCCCTAACCCGAACCCTAACCCTAACCCGAACCCTAACCCTAACCCGAACCCTAACCTAAACCTAATCCGAACCCTAACCCTAACCCTAACCCTAACCCTAACCCTAACACTAACCCCTAACCCTAACCCGAACCCTAACCCGAACCCTAACCCGAACCCTAACACTAACCCTAACCCGAACCCTAACCCGAACCCTAACCCTAACCCTAACCCGAACCCTAACCCGAACCCTAACCCTAACCCTAACCTGAACACTAACCCCTATCCCTAACCCGAACCCGAACCCTAACCCGAACCCTTACCCTAACCCTAACGCGAAACCTAACCCTAACCCTAACCCGAACCCGAACCCTAACCCTAACACTACCCCTAACCCTAACCCTAACCGGAACCCTAACTCTAACACGAACCCTAAACCGAACCCTAAGCCGAACCCTAACCCTTACCCTAACCCTAACC
>JAVLSZ010000047.1:310000-312500 GCA_032313775.1 Urocyon cinereoargenteus | reverse complement strand
CGAACCCTAACCCTAACCCGAACCCTAACCTTAACCCTAACCCGAACCCTAACCGGAACCCTAACCCGAACCCTAACCCTAACCCTAACACGAACCCTAACCCGAACCCTAACCCTAACCCTTTACCCGAACCCTAACCCTAACCCGAACCCTAAACCTAACCCTAACCGGAACCCTAAACCTAACCCTAACCCGAACCCGAACCCTAACCCTTTACCCGAACCCTAACCCTAAACCGAACCCTAACCCGAACCCTAACCCTAAACCTAACCCCGAACCCGAACCCTAACCCTAACCCTAACCCTAACCCGAACCCTAACCCTAACCCTTACCCGAACCCCAACCCTAACCCTAACCCGAACGCGACCCTAACCCTAACCCAAACCCGAACCCTAACCCTAACCTGAACCCTAACCCTAACCCTAACCCAAACCCGAACCCTAACCCTAACCTGACCCCGAACCCGAACCCTAACACGAACCCTAAACATAACCCTAACCCTAACCCTAACCCGAACCCTAACCCTAACCCTAATCAGAACCCTAACCCTAACCCGAACCCTAAACCTAACCCTAACCCGAACCCTAACCCTAACCCGAACCCGAACCCTAACCCTAACCCGAAACCTAACCCGAACCCAACCCTAACCCGAACCCTAACCCTAGCCCGAACCCTAACCCTAACCCTAACCCTAACCCTAACCCGAAACCTAAACCTAACCCGAACCCTAACCCTAAACCTAACACGAACCCTAACCCGAACCCTAACCCTAACCCTAACCCGAACTCTAACTTTAACCCGAACCCTAACTCTAACCCTTACCCGAACCCTAGCCCTAACCCTAACCGGAACCCTAAACGTAACCCGAACCCTATCCCTAACCCTATCCCTAACCCTAACCCGAACCCTAACCGTAACCCTAACCCGAACCGTAACTCGAACCCTAAACCTAACCCTAACCTGAACAATAACACCTAACCCTAACCCGAACCGGAACCCTAACCCGAACCCTAACCCTAACCCTAACCCGAACCCTAACCCTAACCCGAACCCTAACCCTAACCCGAACCCTAACCCAAACCCTACCTCTAACCCTAAACCTAACCCTAAACCGAACCCTAACCCTAACCCGAACCCTAACCCGAACCCTAACCCGAACCTTAACCCTAACCCTAACCTAAACCTAATCCGATACCTAACACTAAACCTAACCCTAACCGTAAACCGAACCCTAACCCCAACCCTAACCCTAACACTACCTTAACACTAACCCGAACCCTAACCCTAACCCTAACCCTAACCCAAACCCTATCCCTAACCCGAAACCTAACCTAACCCTAATCCGAAACCTAACCCTAACCCTAACCCTAACCCTAACTCTAACCCTAACCCTAACCCTAACCCTAACCCCAAAACTAACCCTAACACTAACCCTAACCCTAAACCGAAACCTAACCCTAAACCTAACCCTAACCCTAACACTAACCCCTAACCCTAACCCGAACCCTAACCCGAACCCTAAACCTAACCCTAACCTGAACACTAACCCCTATCCCTATCCCGAACCCGACCCTAACCCGAACCCTAACCCTAACCCTAACGCGAACCCTAACCCTAAGCCTAACCCGAACCCGAACCCTAACCCTAACCCTAACCATAACCGGAACCCTAACTCTAACACGAACCCTAAACCGAACCCTAACCCGAACCCTATCCCTAACCCTTACCCTAACCCGAACCGTAACCCTAACCCGAACCCTAACCCTAACCCTAACCCTAACCCGAACCCTAACCCGAACCCTAACCCGAACCCTAACCCTAACTCTAACCCGAACCCTAAACCTAATCCTAACCCAAACCCTAACCCGAACCCTAACCCTAATCCTAACCCGACCCTAACCCTAACCCTAACGCGAACCCTAACCCTAAACCTAACCCTAACCCGAACCCTGAACCTAACCCTAACCCTAACCGGATCCCTAACCGTAACCCTAACCAGAACCCTAACCCTTTACCCGAATCCTAACCCTAACCCCAACCGTAACCCGAACCCTAACCCTCAACCTAACCCTGAACCCGAACCCTAAACCTATCCCTAACTCTAACCCGAACCCTAACCCGAACCCTAACCCGAACCCCAAACCTAACCCTAACCCGAACCCGACCCTAAACCTAACCCTAACCCTAACCCGAACCCTAACCCTAACCCGAACCCTAAACCTAACCCTAACCCGAACCCTAACCCTAAACCTAACCCGACCCCTAACCCGAACCCTAACACGATCCCTAACCCTAACCCTAACCCGAACCCTAAACCTAATCCTAACCCGAACCCTAACCCTAACCATAACCCTAACCCTAACCCTAACCCTAACCCGAACCCTAACCCTAACACTAACCCTAACCCAAACCCGAACACTAACTCTAACCCGAACCCTAAACCGAACCCTAACCCGAACCCTAACCCTAACCCTAAACCTAACCCGAACTGTAACCCTAA
>JAVLSZ010000047.1:300000-302500 GCA_032313775.1 Urocyon cinereoargenteus | reverse complement strand
CCTAAACCTAACCCGAACCCTAACTCTAACGCGAACCCTAAACCGAACCCTAACCCGAACCCTAAACCTAACCCTAACCAGAACCGTAACCCTAACCCTAACCCTAACCCGAACCCTAACCCTAACCCTAACCCTAACCCGAACCCTCACCCTAACCCTAACCCGACCCCTAACCCGAACCCTAACACGAACCCTAAACCTAAACCTAACCCTAACCCTAACCCGAACCCTAACCCTAACCCTAACCCGAACCCTAACCCTAACCCGAACCCTAACCCTAACCCTAACCCGACCCCTAACCCGAACCCTAACACGAACCCTAACCCTAACCCGAACCCTAACCCTAACCCTAATCCGAACCCTAACTCTAACCCGAAACCTAAACCGAACCCTAACCCCAACCCTAACCCTAACCCTAACCCGAACCGTAACCCTAACCCTAACCCTAACCCGAACCCTAACCCTAACCCTAACCCTAACCCGAACCCTAACCCTAACCCTAAACCGACCCCTAACCCGAACCCTAACACGAAGCCTAAACCTAACCCTAACACTAACCCTAACCGAAACCCTAACCCTAACCCTAACCCGAACCCTAACACTAACCCGAACCCTAACCCTAACCCTAACCCGAACCCTAACCCTAACCCGAACCCGAACCCTAACCCTAACCTGAAACTTAACTCGAACCCTAATCCTAACCCTAACCCTAAACCTAACCCTAACCCTAACCCAAACCCGAACCCTAACCCGAACCCTACCACTAACCCTAATCCGAACCCTAACCCTAACCCTAAACCTAACCCTAACCCGAACCCGAAACCTAACACTAACCCGAACCGAAACCCGAACCCTAAACCTAAACCGAACCCTAACCCTAACCCGAACCCTAACCCTACCCGAAACCTAAACCTAAACCTAACCCAAACCCGAACCCGAACCCTAACCCTAACCCTAACCCGAACCCTAACCCTAACCCGAACCCTAACCCGAACCCGATCAATAACCCGAACCCGAACCCTAATCCTAACCCTAACTCTAACCCAAACCCTAAACCGAACCCTAACTCGAACCCTAAACATAACCCGAAACCGAACCCGAACCCTAAACCTAACCCTAACACGAACCAGAACCCTAACCCTAAACCTAACCCGAACCCTAACCCTAACCCGAACCCTAACCCTAACCCTAACCCCGAACCCGGACCCTAACCCTAAACCTAACCCTAACCCGAACCCTAACCCGAACCCTAACCCGAACCCTAACCCTAAACCTAACCCGAACCCGAAACCGAACCCTAACCCTAACCCGAACCCTAAACCTAACCCGACCCTAACCATAACCCTAACCCTAACCCGAACCCTAAACCTAACCCTAACCCGACCCCTAACCCGAACCATAACACGAACCCTAACCCTAACCCTAACCCTAACCCTAAACCGAACCCTAAACCTAAACCTAACCCGAACACTAACCCTAACCCGAACCCTAACCTAACCCTAATCCGAACCCTAACCCTAACTCGAACCCGAACCCTAACCCTAACCCGAAACCTAAACCGAACCCAATCCTAACCAGAACCCTAACCCTAACCGGATCCCTAACCCTAACACTAACCCTAATGCGAAACCTAAACCTAACACAAACCTTAACCCTAAACCTAACCCGAACCCTAACCAGAACCCTAACCATAACCCTAACCCGAACCCTAACCCTAACCCGAAACCTAACCCTAACCCTAAACCGAAACCTAACCCTAACCATAACCCGAACCCTAACCGTAAACCAAACCCTAACCCTAACCCTAAACCTAACCCTAACCCGAACCCTAACCCTAACCCTAACCCTAACCCTAACCCGAACCCTAACCCTAACCCGAACCCTAACCCGAACCCGATCAATAACCCGAACCCGAACCCTAACCCTAACCCTAACTCTAACCCAAACCCTAAACCGAACCCTAACTCGAACACTAAACATAACCCGAAACTGAACCCGAACCCTAAACCTAACCCTAACACGAACCAGAACCCTAACCCTATACCTAACCCGAACCCTAACCCTAACCCGAACCCTAACCCTAACCCTAACCCCGAACCCGGACCCTAACCCTAAACCTAACCCTAACCCGAACCCTAACCCGAACCCTAACCCGAACCCTAACCCTAAACCTAACCCGAACCCGAAACCGAACCCTAACCCTAACCCGAACCCTAAACCTAACCCGACCCTAACCATAACCCTAACCCTAACCCGAACCCTAACCCTAACCCTAACCCGACCCCTAACCCGAACCATAACACGAACCCTAACCCTAACCCTAACCCTAACCCTAAACCGAACCCTAAACCTAAACCTAACCCGAACCCTAACCCTAACCCGAACCCTAACCTAACCCTAATCCGAACCCTAACCCTAACTCGAACCCGAACCCTAACCCTAACCCGAAACCTAAACCGAACCCAATCCTAACCAGAACCCTAACCCTAACCGGATCCCT
>JAVLSZ010000047.1:292500-295000 GCA_032313775.1 Urocyon cinereoargenteus | reverse complement strand
CCCGAAACCTAACCCTAACCCGAAACCTAACCCGAAACCAAACCTAACCCGAACCCTAACCCTAACCATAACCCGAACCCTAACACGAACCCTAACCCTAACCCTAACCCGTACCCTCCCCCGAACCCTAACCCTAACCTAAACACTAACCCCTAACCCTAACCCGAACTCGAACACTAAACCGAACCCTAACCCTAACCCGAACCCGAACCCGAAACCTAACCCTAACCCTAACCCGAACCCTAACCCTAACCCTAACCCTAACCCTAACCCTAACCCTAACCCGAACCCTAACCCTAACCCTAACCCTAACCCAAACCCGAACACTAACTCTAACCCGAACCCTAAACCGAACCCTAACCCGAACCCGAAACCTAACCCTAAACCTAACCCGAACTGTAACCCTAACCCGAACCCTAACCCTAACCCTAACCCTAAACCCGAACCCTAACCCGAACCCTAACCCAAACCCTAACCCTAACCCTAACCCTAACCCTAACCCTAACCCTAACCCAAACACTAAACCTAACCCTAACCGGAACCCTAACCCCAACCCTAACCCGAACCCGAACCCTAACCATTTACCCGAATCCTAAACCTAACCCGAACCCTAACCCGAACCCTAACCCTAAACCTAACCCGAACCCGAAACCGAACCCTAACCCTAACCCGAACCCTAAACCTAACCCGACCCTAACCATAACCCTAACCCTAACCCGAACCCTAACCCTAACCCTAACCCGACCCCTAACCCGAACCATAACACGAACCCTAACCCTAACCCTAACCCTAACCCTAAACCGAACCCTAAACCTAAACCTAACCCGAACCCTAAACCTAACCCGAACCCTAAACTAACCCTAATCCGAACCCTAACCCTAACTCGAACCCGAACCCTAACCCTAACCCGAAACCTAAACCGAACCCAATCCTAACCAGAACCCTAAACCTAACCGGATCCCTAACCCTAACACTAACCCTAACGCGAAACCTAAACCTAACACAAACCTTAACCCTAAACCTAACCCGAACCCTAACCAGAACCCTAACCATAACCCTAACCCGAACCCTAACCCTAACCCGAAACCTAACCCTAACCCTAAACCGAAACCTAACCCTAACCATAACCCGAACCCTAACCGTAAACCAAACCCTAACCCTAACCCTAAACCTAACCCTAACCCGAACCCTAACCCTAACCCTAACCCTAACCCTAACCCGAACCCTAACTCTAACCCGAACCCTAAACCGAACCCTAACCCTAACACTAACCCTAACCCTAACCCAAACCCGAACCCTAACCCTAACCCCTAACCCGAACCCTAACCCTAACCAGACCCTAACCCTAACCCAAACCCTAACCCTAACCCGAACCCTAAACTAACCCTAATCCGAAACCTAACCCTAACCCTAACCCTAACCCTACCTCTAACCCTAAACCAAACCCTAACCCTATCCCCAAACCTAACCCTAACACTAACCCTAACCCTAAACCGAACCCTAACCCTAACCCTAAACCTAAATCGAACCCGAACCCTAACCCTAACCCTAACCCGAAACCTAACCCTAACCCGAAACCTAACCCGAAACCAAACCTAACCCGAACCCTAACCCTAACCATAACCCGAACCCTAACACGAACCCTAACCCTAACCCTAACCCGTACCCTCCCCCGAACCCTAACCCTAACCTAAACACTAACCCCTAACCCTAACCCGAACTCGAACACTAAACCGAACCCTAACCCTAACCCGAACCCGAACCCGAAACCTAACCCTAACCCTAACCCGAACCCTAACCCTAACCCTAACCCTAACCCTAACCCTAACCCTAACCCGAACCCTAACCCTAACCCTAACCCTAACCCAAACCCGAACACTAACTCTAACCCGAACCCTAAACCGAACCCTAACCCGAACCCGAAACCTAACCCTAAACCTAACCCGAACTGTAACCCTAACCCGAACCCTAACCCTAACCCTAACCCTAAACCCGAACCCTAACCCGAACCCTAACCCAAACCCTAACCCTAACCCTAACCCTAACCCTAACCCTAACCCTAACCCAAACACTAAACCTAACCCTAACCGGAACCCTAACCCCAACCCTAACCCGAACCCGAACCCTAACCATTTACCCGAATCCTAAACCTAACCCGAACCCTAACCCGAACCCTAACCCTAAACCTAACCCCGAACCCGAAACCTAACCCTAACCCTAACCCTAACCCGAACCCTAACCCGAACCCTAACCCGAACCCCAAACCTAACCCTAACCCGAACCCGAACCTAACCCTAACCCTTACCCGAACCCTAACCCTAACCCGAAACCTAACCCTAACCCTAACCCTAACCCGAACCCTAACCCTAACCTGACCCCGAACCCGAACCCTAACCCTAACCCTAAACCTAAACCTAACACTAACCCTAACCCGAACCCTAACCCTAACCCTAACCCGAACCCTAACCCTAACCCGAACCCTAACCCTAACCCTAACCCG
>JAVLSZ010000047.1:280000-282500 GCA_032313775.1 Urocyon cinereoargenteus | reverse complement strand
TAACCCGAACCCGAACCCTAACCCTAACCCTAACCCTAACCCTAACCGGAACCCTAACTCTAACACGAACCCTAAACCGAACCCTAACCCGAACCCAAACCCTAACCCTAACCCTAACCCGAACCGTAACCCTAACCCGAACCCTAACCCTAACCCTAACCCTAACCCGAACCCTAACCCGAACCCTAACCCGAACCCTAACCCTAACTCTAACCCGAACCCTAACCCTAATCCTAACCCAAACCCTAACCCGAACCCTAACCCTAATCCTAACCCGACCCTAACCCTAACCCTAACCCGAACCCTAACCCTAAACCTAACCCTAACGAACCCTAAACCTAACCCTAACCCTAACCGGAACCCTAACCGTAACCCTAACCCGAACCCGAACCCTAACCCTTTACTCGAATCCTAACCCTAACCCCAACCCTAACCCGAACCCTAACCCTAAACCTAACCCTGAACCCGATCCCTAACCCTATCCCTAACCCTAAACCGAACCCTAACCCGAACCCTAAACCGAACCCCAATCCTAACCCTAACCCGAACCCGACCCTAACCCTAACCCTAACCCGAACCCTAACCCTAACCCGAACCCTAAACCTAACCCTAACCCGAACCCTAACCCTAAACCTAACCCGACCCCTAACCCGAACCCTAACACGAACCCTAACCCTAACCCTAACCCGAACCCTAACTCGAACCCTAACCCGAACCCTAAACCTAATCCTAACCCGAACCCTAACCCTAACCATAACCCGAACCCTAACCCGAACCCTCCCCCGAACCCTAACCCTAACCTAAACACTAACCCCTAACCCTAACCCGAAATCGAACACTAACCCGAACCCTAACCCTAACCCTACCCGAACCCGAAACCTAACCCTAACCCTAACCCGAAACCTAACCCTAACCCTAACCCTAACCCTAACCCGAACCCTAACCCTAACCCTAACCCAAACCCGAACACTAACTCTAACCCGAACCCTAAACCGAACCCTAACCCGAACCCTAACACTAACCCTAAACCTAACCCGAACTGTAACCCTAACCCGAACCCTAACCCTAACCCTTACCCTAAACCCGAACCCTAACCCGAACCCTAACCCAAACCCTAACCCTAACCCTAACCCTAACCCTAACCCTAACCCAAACACTAAACCTAACCCTAACCGGAACCCTAACCCCAACCCTAACCCGAACCCGAACCCTAACCCTTTACCCGAATCCTAAACCTAACCCGAACCCTAACCCGAACCCTAACCCTAAACCTAACCCCGAACCCGAACCCTAACCCTAACCCTAAACCTAACCCGAAACATAACCCGAACCCTAACCCGAACCCCAACCCTAACCCTAACCCGAAACCGAACCTAACCCTAACCCTTACCCGAACCCTAACCCTAACCCGAAACCTAACCCTAACCCTAACCCTAACCCGAACCCTAACCCTAACCTGACCCCGAACCCGAACCCTAACCCTAACCCTAAACCTAAACCTAACCCTAACCCTAACCCGAACCCTAACCCTAACCCTAACCCGAACCCTAACCCTAACCCGAACCCTAACCCTAACCCTAACCCGAACCCTAACCCTAACCCGAACCCGAACCCTAACCCTAACCCGAAACCTAACGCGAACCCAACCCTAAACCGAACCCTAACCCTAACCCGAACCCTAACCCTAACCCTAACCCGAAACCTAAACCTAACCCGAAACCTAACCCTAAACCTAACCCGAACCCTAACCCGAACCCTAACCCTAACCCTAACCCGAACTCTAACACTAAACCGAACCCTACCCTAACCCTAACCCGAACCCTAGCCCTAACCCTAACCCGAAACCTAACCGTAACCCGAACCCTAACCCTAACCCTAACACTAACCCTAACCCGAACCCTAAACCTAACCCTAACCCGACCCCTAACCCGAACCCTAACCCTAACCCTAACCTGAACACTAACACCTAACCCTAACCCGAACCCGAACCCTAACCCGAACCCTAACCCTAAACCTAACCCGAACCCTAACCCTAACCCTAACCCTAACCCGAACCCGAACGCTAACCCTAACCCTACCTCTAACCCTAACCCTAACCCTAACCCGAACCCGAACGCTAACCCTAACCCTACCTCTAACCCTAAACCTAACCCTAACCCGAACCCTAACCCTAACCCGAACCCTAACCCGAACCCTAACCCTAACAATAACCCTAACCCCAACCCTAACCCTAACACTAACCCTAACCCTAACCCGAACCCTAACCCTAACCCTAACCCTAACCATAACCCAAACCCTAACCCTAACCCTAACCCCTAACCCGAACCCTAACCCTAACCCGACCCTAACACTAACCCAAACCCTAACCCTAACCCGAACCCTAACCTAACCCTAATCCGAAACCTAACCCTAACCCTAACCCTAACCCTACCTCTAACCCTAAACCTAACCCTAACCCTATCCCCAAACCTAACCCTAACACTAACCCTAACCCTAAACC
>JAVLSZ010000047.1:270000-275000 GCA_032313775.1 Urocyon cinereoargenteus | reverse complement strand
CCTAACCCTAAACCCAACCCAAACCCTAACACTAACCCTAACCCTAACCCGAACCCGAACCCTAACCCTAACCCTAACCCGAACCCTAACCCTAACCCTAACACTAACCCTAACGCTAACGCGAACCCTAACCCTAACCCCTAACCTTAACCCTAACCCTAACCCGAAACTGAAACCTAAACCTAAACCTAACCCCTAACCCTAACCGGAACCCTAACCCTAACCCGAACCCTAACACTAACCCTAAACATAACCCGAACCCGAACCCGAACCCTAACCCGAACTGTACCCCTAAACCTAATCCGAACCCTAACCCTAACCCTAAACCTAACCCTAACCCGAACCCGAACCCTAAACCTAACCCTAACCCGAACTAGAACCCTAACCCTAACCCGAACCCTAACCCTAACCCGAACCCTAACCCTACCCGAAACCTAACCCTAACCCGAACCCTAACCCGAATCCTAACCCTAACCCGAACCCTAACACTAACCGGAACCCTAACCCTAAACCTAACCCGAAGCCTAACCCTAACCCTAACCCGAAACCTAACCATAACCCGAACCCTAACCCTAACCCGAACCCAAACCCGAACCCTAACCCTAACCCGAAACCTAACCCTGAACCTAACCCTAAACCGAACCCTAAACTAAACCCGAACCCTAACCCGAACCCGAACCCTAACCATAACCCGAACCCGAACCCTAACCCTAACCTGAACCCTAACCCTAACCCTAACCCGAACCCTAAATCTAACCCTAACCCGAACCCTAACCCTAACCCGAACCCTAACCCTAACCCTAACCCGAATCCTAACACTAACCCTAACCCGAACCGTAACCCGAACCCTAAACCTAACCCTAACCCTAACCCAAACCCTAACCCTAACCCTAACCCGAACCCGAACCCTAACCCTAACCCTAACCCGAACCCTAACCTTAACCCTAACCCTAACCCTAACCCTAACCCTAACCCTAACCCGAACGCTAACCCTAACCATTAACTTAACCCTAACCCTAGTACGAACCCTAACGCTAACCCGAACTCTAACATTAACCATAACCCTAACCCTAACCCTAACCCCTAACCATAAACCTAACCCTAACCCTAACCCTAAAACCTAACCCTAACCCTAACCCGAACTCTAACACTAAACCGAACCCTAACCCTAACCCTAACCCGAAACCTAGCCCTAACCCTAACCCGAAACCTAACCGTAACCCGAACCCTAACCCTAACCCTAACCCTAACCCTAACCCGAACCCTAAACCTAACCCTAACCCGAACCCTAACCCGAACCCTAACCCTAACCCTAACCTGAACACTAACACCTAACCCTAACCCGAACCCGAACCCTAACCCGAACCCTAACCCTAAACCTAACCCGAACCCTAACCCTAACCCTAACCCTAACCCTAACCCTAACCCGAACCCTAACCCTAACCCTACCTCTAACCCTAAACCTAACCCTAACCCGAACCCTAACCCTAACCCGAACCCTAACCCGAACCCTAACCCGAACCCTAACCCTAACCCTAACCTAACCCTAATCCGATACCTAACCCTAACCCTAAACCTAACCCTAAACCTAACCCTCACCCCAACCCTAACCCTAACACTAACCCTAACCCTAACCCGAACCCTAACCCTAACCCTAACCCTAAACCTACCCCAAACCCGAACCCTAACCCTAACCCCTAACCCGAACCCTATCCCTAAAGCGACCCTAACCCTAACCCAAACCCTAACCCTAACCCGAACACTAACCTAACCCTAATCCGAAACCTAACCCTAACCCGAACCCTAACCCTAACCCTTACCCGAACCCCAACCCTAACCCTAACCCGAACCCGACCCTAACCCTAACCCTAACCCGAACCCTAACCCTAACCTGAACCCTAACCCTAACCCTAACCGTAACCCGAACACTAACCCTAACCTGACCCCGAACCCGAACCCTAACACGAACCCTAAACATAACCCTAACCCTAACCCTAACCCGAACCCTAACCCTAACCCTAACCCTAACCAGAACCCTAACCCTAACCCGAACCCTAAACCTAACCCTAACCCGAACCCTAACCCTAACCGGAACCCGAACCCTAACCCTAACCCGAAACCTAACCCGAACCCAACCCTAACCCGAACCCTAACCCTAACCCGAACCCTAACCCTAACCCTAACCCTAACCCTAACCCTAACCCGAAACCTAAACCTAACCCGAAACCTAACCCTAAACCTAACACGAACCCTAACCCGAACCCTAACCCTAACCCTAACCCGAACTCTAACTTTAACCCGAACCCTAACCCTAACCCTTACCCGAACCCTAGCCCTAACCCTAACCCGAACCCTAAACGAAACCCGAACCCTATCCCTAACCCTATCCCTAACCCTAACCCGAACCCTAACCGTAACCCTAAACCGAACCCTAACCCGAACCCTAAACCTAACCCTAACCTGAACACTAACACCTAACCCTAACCCGAACCGGAACCCTAACCCGAACCCTAACCCTAACCCTAACCGAACCCTAACCCTAACCCTAACCCTAACCCTAACCCGAACCCTAACCCTAACCCTACCTCTAACCCTAAACCTAACCCTAACCCGAACCCTAACCCTAACCCGAACCCTAACCCGAACCCTAACCCGAACCTTAACCCTAACCCTAACCTAACCCTAATCCGATACCTAACACTAAACCTAACCTTAACCGTAAACCGAACCCTAACCCCAACCCTCACCCTAACACTCCCTTTACCCTAACCCGAACCCTAACCCTAACCCTAACCCAAACCCTATCCCTAACCCGAACCCTAACCTAACCCTAATCCGAAACCTAACCCTAACCCTAACCCTAACCCTAACTCTAACCCTAACCTAACCCTAACCCTAACCCCAAACCTAACCCTAACACTAACCCTAACCCTAAACCGAAACCTAACCCTAAACCTAACCCAAACCCGAACCCGAACCCTAACACTAACCCCTAACCCGAAACCTAACCCTAACCCGAACCCTAACCCTAACCCGAACCCTAACCCTAACCCGAACCCTAACCTCACCCTAATCCGAACCCTAACCATAACCCTAACCCTAACCCTAACACTAACCTCTAACCCTAACCCGAACCCTAACCCGAACCCTAACCCTAACCCTAACCTGAACACTAACCCCTATCCCTAACCCGAACCCGAACCCTAACCCGAACCCTAACCCTAACCCTAACGCGAACCCTAACCCTAAACCGAACCCGAACCCTAACCCTAACCCTAACCCTAACCCTAACCCTAACCCTAACCCTAACCGGAACCCTAACTCTAACACGAACCCTAAACCGAACCCTAACCCTAATCCTAACCCGATCCTAACCCTAACCCTAACCCGAACACTAACCCTAAACCTAACCCTAACCCGAACCCTAAACCTAACCCTAACCCTAACCGGAACCCTAACCGGAACCCTAACCTGAACCCGAACCCTAACCCTTTACCCGAATCCTAACCCTAACCCCAACACTAACCCGAACCCTAACCCTAAACCTAACCCTGAACCCGATCCCTAACCCTATCCCTAAACCTAACCCGAACCCTAACCCGAACCCTAACCCGAACCCCAAACCTAACCCTAACCCGAACCCGACCCTAACCCTAACCCTAACCCGAACCCTAACCCTAACCCGAACCCTAAACCTAACCCAAAACCGAACCCTAACCCTAAACCTAACCCGAACCCTAACCCGAACCCTAACACGAACCCTAACCCTAACGCGAACCCGAACCCTAACTCGAACCCTAACCCGAACCCTAAACCTAATCCTAACCCGAACCCTAACCCTAACCATAACCCGAACCCTAAACCGAACCCTCCCCCGAACCCTAACCCTAACCTAAACACTAACCCCTAACCCTAACCCGAAATCGAACACTAAACCGAACCCTAACCCTAACCCGAACCCGAACCCGAAACCTAACCCTAACCCTAACCCGAACCCTAACCCTAACCCTAACCCTAACCCTAACCCGAACCCTAACCCTAACCCTAACCCAAACCCGAACACTAACTCTAACCCGAACCCTAAACCGAACCCTAACCCGACCCCTAACCCTAACCCTAAACCTAACCCGAACTGTAACCCTAACCCGAACCCTAACACTAACCCTAACCCTAAACCGAAACCTAACCCTAAACCTAACCCAAACCCGAACCCGAACCCTAACACTAACCCCTAACCCGAACCCTAACCCTAACCCGAAACCTAACCCTAACCCGAACCCTAACCCTAACCCGAACCCTAACCTAACCCTAACCCGAACCCTAACCCTAACCCTAACCCGAAACCTAAACCTAACCCGAAACCTAAACCTAAACCTAACCCGAACCCTAACCCGAACCCTAACCCTAACCCTAACCCGAACTCTAACACTAAACCGAACCCTAATCCTAACCCTAACCCGAACCCTAGCCCTAACCCTAACCCGAAACCTAACCGTAACCCGAACCCTAACCCTAACCCTAACACTAACCCTAACCCGAACCCTAAACCTAACCCTAACCCGAACCCTAACCCGAACCCTAACCCTAACCCTAACCTGAACACAAACACCTAACCCTAACCCGAACCCGAACCCTAACCCGAACCCTAACCCTAAACCTAACCCGAACCCTAACCCTAACCCTAACCCTAACCCGAACCCGAACCCTAACCCTAACCCTACCTCTAACCCTAAACCTAACCCTAACCCGAACCCTAACCCTAACCCGAACCCTAACCCGAACCCTAACCCGAACCCTAACCCTAACCCTAACCTAACCCTAATCCGATACCTAACCCTAACCCTAACCCTAACCCTAAACCTAACCCTAACCCCAACCCTAACCCTAACACTAACCCTAACCCTAACCCGAAACCTAACCCTAACCCTAACCCTAACCCTAACCCAAACCCGAACCCTAACCCTAACCCCTAAACCGAACTCTAACCCTAACCCGACCCT
>JAVLSZ010000047.1:207500-235000 GCA_032313775.1 Urocyon cinereoargenteus | reverse complement strand
CGAACCCTAACCCTAACCCGAAACCTAAACCGAACCAAACCCTAACCCGAACCCTAACCCTAACCCGATCCCTAACCCTAACACTAACCCTAACGCGAAACCTAAACCTAACCCAAACCTTAACCCTAAACTAACCCGAACCCTAACCAGAACCCTAACCCTAACCCTAACCCGAACCCTAACCCTAAACCGAAACCTAACCCTAACCCTAACCCGAAACCTAACCCTAACCCTAACCCGAACCCTAACCGTAAACCGAACCCTAAGCCTAACCCTAAACCTAACCCTAAACCGAACCCTAACCCTAACCCTAACCCGAACCCTAACCCGAAACCTAACCCGAAACCAACCCTAACCCTAACCTAACCCTAATCTGATACCTAACCCTAACCCTAACCCTAACCCTAAACGTAACCCTAACCCCAACCCTAACCCTAACACTAACCCTAACCCTAACCCGAACCCTAACCCTAACCCTAACCCTAACCCTAACCCAAACCCGAACCCTAACCCTAAACCTAACCCGATCCCTAACCCTAACCCTAACCCGAAACCTAACCCTAACCCGAACCCTAACCCGAACCCGAACCCGAACCCTAACCCTAACCCGAACCCTAACCCTAAACCTAACCCTAAACCGAACCCTAAACTAAACCCGAACCCTAACCCGAACCCGAACCCTAACCATAACCCAAACCCGAACCCTAACCCTAACCTTAACCCTAACCCTAACCCTAACCCGAACCCTAAAGCTAACCCTAACCCGAACCCTAACCCTAACCCGAACCCTAACCCTAACCCTAACCCGAAACCTAACCCTAACCCTAACCTGAACCGTAACCCGAACCCTAAACCTAACCCTAACCCTAACCCAAACCCTAACCCTAACCCGAACACTAACCCTAACCCTAACCCGAACCCTAACCCTAACTCGAACCCTAACCCTAACCCTAACCCTAACCCTAACCCTAATCCTAACACCAACCCTAACCCTAACACTAACCCTTACCCTAACCCGAACCCTAACCCTAACCCCAACCCTAACCCAAAACCGAACCCTAACCTTAACCCCTAACCCGAAACCTAACCCTAACCCGAACCCGAACCCGAACCCGAACCCTAACCCGAACCCTAAACCTAACCCGACCCTAACCATAACCCTAACCCTATCCCGAACCCTAAACCTAACCCTAACCCGACCCCTAACCCGAACCCTAACCCTAACCCTAACCCTAACCCTACCCGAAACCTATCCCTAAACCTAACTCGAACCCTAACCCAAACCCGAACCCTAACCCTAACCCTAACCCGAACCCTAACCCTAACTCGAACCCGAACCCTAACCCTAACCCGAAACCTAAACCGAACCAAACCCTAACCCGAACCCTAACCCTAACCCGATCCCTAACCCTAACACTAACCCTAACGCGAAACCTAAACCTAACCCAAACCTTAACCCTAAACTAACCCGAACCCTAACCAGAACCCTAACCCTAACCCTAACCCGAACCCTAACCCTAAACCGAAACCTAACCCTAACCCTAACCCGAAACCTAACCCTAACCCTAACCCGAACCCTAACCGTAAACCGAACCCTAACCCTAACCCTAAACCTAACCCTAAACCGAACCCTAACCCTAACCCTAACCCGAACCCTAACCCGAAACCTAACCCGAAACCAACCCTAACCCTAACTCGAACCCTAAACCGAATCCTAACCCTAACCCTAACCTGAACCCTAACCCTAGCCCTAACCCTAACCCGAACCCTAACCCGAACCCTAACCCTAAACCTAACCCTCACCCGAACCCTAACCCTAACCCTAAACCGAACCCTAACCCAAACCCGAACACGAACCCTAACCCGAATCCTAACCCGAACCCTAATCCGACCTAAACCTAACCCTAACCCTAACCCTAACCCTAACCCGAACCCTAACCCTAACCCGAACCCGAACCCTAACCCTAACCCTTAACCTAACCCTAACCCTAACACGAACCTTAACTCGACCCTAACCCTAACCCGAACCCTAACCCTAACCCTAACCCGAACACTAACCCTAAACCGAAACCTAACCCTAACCCTAACCCTAACCCTAACTCTAACCCGAACCCTAACCCTAACCCTAACCTAACCCTAATCCGAACCCTAACCCTAACCCTAACACTAACCTTAACCCTAAACCTAACCCTAACCCCAACCCTAACCCTAACACTAACCCTACCCTAACCCGAACCCTAACCCTAACCCTAACCCTAAACCTAACCCAAACCCGAACCCTAACCCTCACCGCTAACCCGAACCCTAACCCTAAAGCGACCCTAACCCTAACCCAAACACTAACCCTAACCCGAACACTAACCTAACCCTAATCCGAAACCTAACCCTAAACCTAACCCTAACCCTACCTCTAACCCTAAACCTAACCCTAACCCTATCCCCAAACCTAACCCTAACACTAACCCTAACCCTAAACCGAACCCTAACCCTAACCCTAACCCTAACCCGAAACCGAACCCGAACCCTAACGCTAACCCGAACCCTAACCCTAACCCGAAACCTAACCCGAAACCAACCCTAACCCGAACCCTAACCCTAACCCGAACCCTAACCCTAACCCTAACCCTAACCCGAAACCTAAACCTAACCCGAACCCTAACCCTAAACCTAACCTAACCCTAATCCGAACCCTAACCCTAACCCTAACCCAAACCCTAACCCTAAACCAAACCCCAACCCTAACCCTAACACTAACCCTAACCCTAACCCGAACCCTAACCCTAACCCTAACCCTAACCCTAAACAAACCCGAACCCTAACACTAACCCCTGACCCGAACCCTAACCCTAACCCGAAACCTAACCCTAACCAAAACCCTAACCCTAACCCGAACCCTAACCTAACTCTAATCCGAAACCTAACCCTAACCCTAACCCTAACCCTAACACTAACCCCTAACCCTAACCCTAAACCCAACCCTAAACCTAACACTAACCCTAACCCTAACCCGAACCCGAACCCTAACCCTAACCCTAATCCGAACCCTAACCCTAACCCTAACACTAACCCTAACGCTAACGCGAACCCTAACCCTAACCCCTAACCTTAACCCTAACCCTAACCCGAAACTGAAACCTAAACCAAACCCTAACCCCTAACCTTAACCCGAACCCTAACCCTAACCCGAACCCTAACCCTAACCCTAAACATAACCCTAACCCGAACCCGCACCCTAACCCGAACTGTACCCCTAACCCTAATCCGAACCCTAACCCTAACTCTAAACCTAACCCTAACCCGAACCCGAACCCTAAACCTAAACCTAACCCGAACTAGAACCCTAACCCTAACCCGAACCCTAACCCTAACCCGAACCCTAACCCTACCCGAAACCTAACCCTAACCCGAACCCTAAACCGAACCCTAACCCTAACCCGAACCCTAACCCTAACCCGAACCCTAACCCTAAACCTAACCCGATCCCTAACCCTAACCCTAACCCGAAACCTAACCCTAACCCGAACCCTAACCCGAACCCGAACCCGAACCCTAACACTAACCCGAACCCTAACCCTAAACCTAACCCTAAACCGAACCCTAAACTAAACCAGAACCCTAACCCGAACCCGAACCCTAACCATAACCCAAACCCGAACCCTAACCCTAACCTTAACCCTAACCCTAACCCTAACCCGAACCCTAAAGCTCACCCTAACCCGAACCCTAACCCTAACCCGAACCCTAACCCTAACCCTAACCCGAAACCTAACCCTAACCCTAACCCGAACCGTAACCCGAACCCTAAACCTAACCCTAACCCTAACCCAAACCCTAACCCTAACCCGAACACTAACGCTAACCCTAACCCGAACCCTAACCCTAACTCGAACCCTAACCCTAACCCTAACCCTAACCCTAACCCTAATCCTAACACCAACCCTAACCCTAACACTAACCCTTACCCTAACCCGAACCCTAACCCTAACCCCAACCCTAACCCAAACCCGAACCCTAACCTTAACCCCTAACCCGAAACCTAACCCTAACCCGAACCCGAACCCGAACCCGAACCCTAACCCGAACCCTAAACCTAACCCGACCCTAACCATAACCCTAACCCTATCCCGAACCCTAAACCTAACCCTAACCCGACCCCTAACCCGAACCCTAACACGAACCCTAACCCTAACCCTAACCCTAACCCTACCCGAAACCTATCCCTAAACCTAACTCGAACCCTAACCCAAACCCGAACCCTAACCCTAACCCTAACCCGAACCCTAACCCTAACTCGAACCCGAACCCTAACCCTAACCCGAAACCTAAACCGAACCAAACCCTAACCCGAACCCTAACCCTAACCCGATCCCTAACCCTAACACTAACCCTAACGCGAAACCTAAACCTAACCCAAACCTTAACCCTAAACTAACCCGAACCCTAACCAGAACCCTAACCCTAACCCTAACCCGAACCCTAACCCTAAACCGAAACCTAACCCTAACCCTAACCCGAAACCTAACCCTAACCCTAACCCGAACCCTAACCGTAAACCGAACCCTAAGCCTAACCCTAAACCTAACCCTAAACCGAACCCTAACCCTAACCCTAACCCGAACCCTAACCCGAAACCTAACCCGAAACCAACCCTAACCCTAACCTAACCCTAATCTGATACCTAACCCTAACCCTAACCCTAACCCTAAACGTAACCGTAACCCCAACCCTAACCCTAACACTAACCCTAACCCTAACCCTAACCCTAACCCTAACCCTAACCCTAACCCAAACCCGAACCCTAACCCTAAACCTAACCCGATCCCTAACCCTAACCCTAACCCGAAACCTAACCCTAACCCGAACCCTAACCCGAACCCGAACCCGAACCCTAACCCTAACCCGAACCCTAACCCTAAACCTAACCCTAAACCGAACCCTAAACTAAACCCGAACCCTAACCCGAACCCGAACCCTAACCATAACCCAAACCCGAACCCTAACCCTAACCTTAACCCTAACCCTAACCCTAACCCGAACCCTAAAGCTAACCCTAACCCGAACCCTAACCCTAACCCGAACCCTAACCCTAACCCTAACCCGAAACCTAACCCTAACCCTAACCTGAACCGTAACCCGAACCCTAAACCTAACCCTAACCCTAACCCAAACCCTAACCCTAACCCGAACACTAACCCTAACCCTAACCCGAACCCTAACCCTAACTCGAACCCTAACCCTAACCCTAACCCTAACCCTAACCCTAATCCTAACACCAACCCTAACCCTAACACTAACCCTTACCCTAACCCGAACCCTAACCCTAACCCCAACCCTAACCCAAAACCGAACCCTAACCTTAACCCCTAACCCGAAACCTAACCCTAACCCGAACCCGAACCCGAACCCGAACCCTAACCCGAACCCTAAACCTAACCCGACCCTAACCATAACCCTAACCCTATCCCGAACCCTAAACCTAACCCTAACCCGACCCCTAACCCGAACCCTAACCCTAACCCTAACCCTAACCCTACCCGAAACCTATCCCTAAACCTAACTCGAACCCTAACCCAAACCCGAAACCTAACCCTAACCCTAACCCGAACCCTAACCCTAACTCGAACCCGAACCCTAACCCTAACCCGAAACCTAAACCGAACCAAACCCTAACCCGAACCCTAACCCTAACCCGATCCCTAACCCTAACACTAACCCTAACGCGAAACCTAAACCTAACCCAAACCTTAACCCTAAACTAACCCGAACCCTAACCAGAACCCTAACCCTAACCCTAACCCGAACCCTAACCCTAAACCGAAACCTAACCCTAACCCTAACCCGAAACCTAACCCTAACCCTAACCCGAACCCTAACCGTAAACCGAACCCTAACCCTAACCCTAAACCTAACCCTAAACCGAACCCTAACCCTAACCCTAACCCGAACCCTAACCCGAAACCTAACTCGAAACCAACCCTAACCCTAACTCGAACCCTAAACCGAATCCTAACCCTAACCCTAACCTGAACCCTAACCCTAACCCTAACCCTAACCCGAACCCTAACCCGAACCCTAACCCTAAACCTAACCCTCACCCGAACCCTAACCCTAACCCTAAACCGAACCCTAACCCAAACCCGAACACGAACCCTAACCCGAATCCTAACCCTAACCCTAATCCGACCTAAACCTAACCCTAACCCTAACCCTAACCCTAACCCGAACCCTAACCCTAACCCGAACCCGAACCCTAACCCTAACCCTTAACCTAACCCTAACCCTAACCCGAACCTTAACGCGACCCTAACCCTAACCCGAACCCTAACCCTAACCCTAACCCGAACACTAACCCTAAACCGAAACCTAACCCTAACCCTAACCCTAACCCTAACTCTAACCCGAACCCTAACCCTAACCCTAACCTAACCCTAATCCGAACCCTAACCCTAACCCTAACACTAACCTTAACCCTAAACCGAACCCTAACCCTAACCCTAACCCGAACCCTAACCCTAATCCTAACCCAAACCCTAACCCGAACCCTAACCCTAATCCTAACCCGACCCTAACCCAAACCCTAACCCGAACCCTAACCCTAAACCTAACCCTAACCCGAACCCTAAACCTAACCCTAACCCTAACCGGAACCCTAACCGTAACCCTAACCCGAACACGAACCCTAACCCTTTACCCGAATCCTAACCCTAACCCCAACCCTAACCCGAACCCTAACCCTAAACCTAACCCTGAACCCGATCCCTAACCCTATCCCTAACCCTAACCCGAACCCTAACCCGAACCCTAACCCGAACCCCAAACCTAACCCTAACCCGAACCCGACCCTAACCCTAACCCTAACCCGAACCCTAACCCTAACCCGAACCCTAAACCTAACCCTAACCCGAACCCTAACCCTAAACCTAACCCGACCCCTAACCCGAACCCTAACACGAACCCTAACCCTAACCCTAACCCGAACCCTAAATCGAACCCTAACCCGAACCCTAAACCTAATCCTAACCCGAACCCTAACCCTAACCATAACCCGAACCCTAACCCAAACCCGAACACTAACTCTAACCCGAACCCTCCCCCGAACCCTAACCCTAACCTAAACACTAACCCCTAACCCTAACCCGAAATCGAACACTAACCCGAACCCTAACCCTAACCCGAACCCGAACCCGAAACCTAACCCTAACCCTAACCCGAACCCTAACCCTAACCCTAACCCTAACCCTAACCCGAACCCTAACCCTAACCCTAACCCAAACCCGAACACTAACTCTAACCCGAACCCTAAACCGAACCCTAACCCGAACACTAACCCTAAACCTAAACCTAACCCGAACTGTAACCCTAACCCGAACCCTAACCCTAACCCTAACCCTAAACCCGAACCCTAACCCGAACCCTAACCCAAACCCTAACCCTAACCCTAACCCTAACCCTAACCCAAACACTAAACCTAACCCTAACCGGAACCCTAACCCCAACCCTAACCCGGACCCGAACCCTAACCCTTTACCCGAATCCTTACCCTAACCCGAACCCTAACCCGAACCCTAACCCTAAACCTAACCCCGAACCCGAACCCTAACCCTAACCCTAAACCTAACCCGAAACATAACCCGAACCCTAACCCGAACCCCAACCCTAACCCTAACCCGAAACCGAACCTAACCCTAACCCTTACCCGAACCCTAACCCTAACCCGAAACCTAACCCTAACCCTAACCCTAACCCGAACCCTAACCCTAACCTGACCCCGAACCCGAACCCTAACCCTAACCCTAACCCTAAACCTAACCCTAACCCTAACCCGAACCCTAACCCTAACCCTAACCCGAACCCTAACCCAAACCCGAACACTAACTCTAACCCGAACCCTCCCCCGAACCCTAACCCTAACCTAAACACTAACCCCTAACCCTAACCCGAAATCGAACACTAACCCGAACCCTAACCCTAACCCGAACCCGAACCCGAAACCTAACCCTAACCCTAACCCGAACCCTAACCCTAACCCTAACCCTAACCCAAACCCGAACCCTAACCCTAACCCTAACCCAAACCCGAACACTAACTCTAACCCGAACCCTAAACCTAACCCGAACCCGAACCCTAACCCTAACCCGAAACCTAACGCGAACCCTACCCTAAACCGAAACCTAACCCTAACCCGAACCGTAACCTTAACCCTAACCCGAAACCTAAACCTAACCCGAAACCTAACCCTAAACCTAACCCGAACCCTAACCCGAACCCTAACCCTAACCCTAACCCGAACTCTAACACTAAACCGAACCCTAACCCTAACCCTAACCCGAAACCTAGCCCTAACCCTAACCCGAAACCTAACCGTAACCCGAACCCTAACCGTAACCCTAACACTAACCCTAACCCGAACCCTAAACCTAACCCTAACCCGAACCCTAACCCGAACCCTAACCCTAACCCTAACCTGAACACTAACACCTAACCCTAACCCGAACCCGAACCCTAACCCGAACCCTAACCCTAAACCTAACCCGAACCCTAACCCTAACCCTAACCCTAACCCGAACCCGAACCCTAACCCTAACCCTACCTCCAACCCTAAACCTAACCCTAACCCGAACCCTAACCCTAAACCGAAACCTAACCCGAACCCTAACTCGAACCCTAACCCTAACCCTAACCTAACCCTAATTTGATACCTAACCCTAACCCTAACCCTAACCCTAAACGTAACCCTAACCCCAACCCTAACACTAACACTAACCCTAACCCTAAACCGAACCCTAACCCTAACCCTAACCCTAACCCTAACCCAAACCCGAACCCTAACCCTAACCCCTAACCCGAACCCTAACCCTAACCCGACCCTAACACTAACCCAAACCCTAACCCTAACCCGAACCTTAACCTAAACCTAATCCGAAACCTAACCCTAACCCTAACCCTAACCCTACCTCTAACCCTAAACCTAACCCTAACCCTATCCCCAAACCTAACCCTAACACTAACCCTAACCCTAAACCGAACCCTAACCCTAACCCTAACCCTAACCCGAACCCGAACCCGAACACTAACCCTATCCCTAACCCGAACCCTAACCCTAACCCGAATCCTAACCCGAAACCAACCCTAACCCGAACCGTAACCCTAACCCGAACCCTAACCCTAACCCTAACCCTAACCCGAAACCTAAACCTAACCCGAACCCTAACCCTAAACCTAACCTAACCCTAATCCGAACCCTAACCCTAACCCTAACCCAAACCCTAACCCTAAACCTAACCCCAACCCTAACCCTAACACTAACCCTAACCCTAACCCGAACCCTAACCCTAACCCTAACCCTAACCCTAAACAAACCCGAACCCTAAAACTAACCCCTGACCCGAACCCTAACCCTAACCCGAACCCTAACCCTAACCAAAACCCTAACCCTAACCCGAACCCTAACCTAACTCTAATCCGAAACCTAACCCTAACCCTAACCCTAACCCTAACACTAACCCCTAACCCTAACCCTAAACCCAACCCAAACCCTAACACTAACCCTAACCCTAACCCGAACACGAACCCTAACCCTAACCCTAACCCGAACCCTAACCCTAACCCTAACACTAACCCTAACGCTAACGCGAACCCTAACCCTAACCCCTAACCTTAACCCTAACCCTAACCCGAAACTGAAACCTAAACCTAACCCTAACCCCTAACCCTAACCGGAACCCTAACCCTAACCCGAACCCTAACACTAACCCTAAACATAACCCTAACCCGAACCCGAACCCTAACCCGAACTGTACCCCTAACCCTAATCCGAACCCTAACCCTAACCATAAACCTAACCCTAACCCGAACACGAACCCTAAACCTAACCCTAACCCGAACTAGAACCCTAACCCTAACCCGAACCCTAACCCTAACCCGAACCCTAACCCTACCCGAAACCTAACCCTAACCCGAACCCTAACCCGAATCCTAACCCTAACCCGAACCCTAACACTAACCGGAACCCTAACCCTAAACCTAACCCGAAGCCTAACCCTAACCCTAACCCGAAACCTAACCCTAAACCGAACCCTAACCCTAACCCGAACCCAAACCCGAACCCTAACCCTAACCCGAAACCTAACCCTGAACCTAACCCTAAACCGAACCCTAAACTAAACCCGAACCCTAACACGAACCCGAACCCTAACCATAACCCGAACCCGAACCCTAACCCTAACCTGAACCCTAACCCTAACCCTAACCCTAACCCGAACCATAAATCTAACCCTAACCCGAACCCTAACCCTAACCCGAACCCTAACCCTAACCCTAACCCGAATCCTAACCCTAACCCTAACCCGAACCGTATCCCGAACCCTAAACCTAACCCTAACCCTAACCCAAACCCTAACCCTAAACCTAACCCGAACCCTAACCCTAACCCTAACCCGAACCCTAACCTTAACCCTAACCCTAACCCTAACCCTAACCCTAACCCTAACCCGAACGCTAACCCTAACCATTAACTTAACCCTAACCCTAGTACGAACCCTAACGCTAACCCGAACCCTAACATTAACCATAACCCTAACCCTAACCCTAACCCCTAACCCTAAACCTAAACCTAACCCTAACCCTAAAACCTAACCCTAACCCTAACCCGAACTCTAACACTAAAACGAACCCTAACCCTAACCCTAACCAGAACCCTAGCCCTAACCCTAACCCGAAACCTAACCGTAACCCGAACCCTAACCCTAACCCTAACCCTAACCCTAACCCGAACCCTATCCCTAACCCTAACCCGAACCCTAACCCGAACCCTAACCCTAACCCTAACCTGAACACTAACACCTAACCCTAACCCGAACCCGAACCCTAACCCGAACCCTAACACTAAACCTAACCCGAACCCTAACCCTAACCCTAACCCTAACCCTAACCCGAACCCGAACCCTAACCCTAACCCTACCTCTAACCCAAACCTAACCCTAACCCGAACCCTAACCCTAACCCGAACCCTAACCCGAACCCTAACCCGAACCCTAACCCTAACCCTAACCTAACCCTAATCCGATACCTAACCCTAACCCTAACCCTAACCCTAAACCTAACCCTAACCCCAACCCTAACCCTAACACTAACCCTAACCCTAACCCGAACCCTAACCCTAACCTTAACCCTAAACCTACCCCAAACCCGAAACCTAACCCTAACCCCTAACCCGAACCCTAACCCTAAAGCGACCCTAACCCTAACCCAAACCCTAACCCTAACCCGAACACTAACCTAACCCTAATCCGAAACCTAACCCTAACCCTAACACTAACCCTACCTCTAACCCTAAACCTAACCCTAACCCTATCCCGAAACCTAACCCTAACACTAACCCTAACCCTAAACCGAACCCTAACCCTAACCCTAACCCTAACCCGAACCCGAACCCGAACCCGAACCCTAACCCTAACCCTAACCCGAACCCTAACCCTAACCCGAAACCTAACCCGAAACCAACCCTAACCCGAACCCCAACCCGAACCCGAACCCTAAACCTAACCCAAACCCTAACCCGAAACCTAAACCTAACCCGAACCCTAAACCAAACCTCAACCCTAACCCTAACACTAACCCTAACCCTAACCCGAACCCTAACCCTAACCGTAACCCTAACCCTAAACAAACCCGAACCCTAACACTAACCCCTGACCCGAATCCTAACCCTAACCCGAACCCTAACCCTAACCAAAACCCTAACCCTAACCCGAACCCTAACCTAACTCTAATCCGAAACCTAACCCTAACCCTAACCCTAACCCTAACCCGAACACTAACTCTAACCCGAAACCTAAACCGAACCCTAACCCGAACCCTAACCCTAACCCTAAACCTAACCCGAACCGTAACCCTAACCCAAACCCTAACCCTAACCCTAACCCTAACGCGAACCATAACCCTAAACCTAACCCGAACCCGAACCCTACCCTAACCCTAACCCTAACCCTAACCGGAACCCTAACTCTAACACGAACCCTAAACCGAACCCTAACCCGAACCCTAACCCTAACCCTAACCCTAACCCGAACCGTAACCCTAACCCGAACCCTAACCCTAACCCTAACCCTAACCCGAACCCTAACCCGAACCCTAACCCGAACCCTAACCCTAACTCTAACCCGAACCCTAACCCTAATCCTAACCCAAACCCTAACCCGAACCCTAACCCTAATCCTAACCCGACCCTAACCCTAACCCTAACCCGAACCCTAACCCTAAACCTAACCCTAACCCGAACCCTAAACCTAACCCTAACCCTAACCGGAACCCTAACCGTAACCCTAACCCGAACCCGAACCCTAACCCTTTACCCGAATCCTAACCCTAACCCCAACCCTAACCCGAACCCTAACCCTAAACCTAACCCTGAACCCGATCCCTAACCCTATCCCTAACCCTAACCCGAAACCTAACCCGAACCCTAACCCGAAACCCAAACCTAACCCTAACCCGAACCCGACCCTAACCCTAACCCTAACCTGAACCCTAACTCGAACCCTAACCCGAACCCTAAACCTAATCCTAACCCGAACCCTAACCCTAACCATAACCCGAACCCTAACCCGAACCCTCCCCCGAACCCTAACCCTAACCTAAACACTAACCCCTAACCCTAACCCGAAATCGAACACTAACCCGAACCCTAACCCTAACCCGAACCCGAACCCGAAACCTAACCCTAACCCTAACCCGAACCCTAACCCTAACCCTAACCCTAACCCTAACCCGAACCCTAACCCTAACCCTAACCCAAACCCGAACACTAACTCTAACCCGAACCCTAAACCGAACCCTAACCCGAACCCTAACCCTAACCCTAAACCTAACCCGAACTGTAACCCTAACCCGAACCCTAACCCTAACCCTAACCCTAAACCCGAACCCTAACCCGAACCCTAACCCAAACCCTAACCCTAACCCTAACCCTAACCCTAACCCAAACACTAAACCTAACCCTAACCGGAACCCTAACCCCAGCCCTAACCCGAACCCGAACCCTAACCCTTTACCCGAATCCTAACCCTAACCCGAACCCTAACCCGAACCCTAACCCTAAACCTAACCCCGAACCCGAACCCTAACCCTAAACCTAAACCTAACCCGAAACATAACCCGAACCCTAACCCGAACCCCAACCCTAACCCTAACCCGAAACCGAACCTAACCCTAACCCTTACCCGAACCCTAACCCTAACCCGAAACCTAACCCTAACCCTAACCCTAACCCGAACCCTAACCCTAACCCTAACACGAACCCTAACCCTAACACTAACCCGAACCCTAACCCTAACCCTAACCCGAACCCTAACCCTAACCCGAACCCTAACCCTAACCCTAACCCGAACCCTAACCCTAACCCGAACCCGAACCCTAACCCTAACCCGAAACCTAATGCGAACCCAACCCTAAACCGAACCCTAACCCTAACCCGAACCCTAACCCTAACCCTAACCCGAAACCTAAACCTAACCCGAAACCTAACCCTAAACCTAACCCGAACCCTAACCCGAACCCTAACCCTAACCCTAACCCGAACTCTAACACTAAACCGAACCCTAACCCTAAACCTAAACCGAAACCTAGCCCTAACCCTAACCCGAAACCTAACCGTAACCCGAACCCTAACCCTAACCCTAACACTAACCCTAACCCGAAACCTAAACCTAACCCTAACCCGACCCCTAACCCGAACCCTAACCCTAACCCTAACCTGAACACTAACACCTAACCCTAACCCGAACACGAATCCTAACCCGAACCCTAACCCTAAACCTAACCCGAACCCTAACCCTAACCCTAACCCTAACCCGAACCCGAACGCTAACCCTAACCCTACCTCTAACCCTAAACCTAACCCTAACCCGAACCCTAACCCTAACCCGAACCCTAACCCGAACCCTAACCCGAACCCTAACCCTAACCCTAACCTAACCCTAATCCGATACCTAACCCTAACCCTAACCCTAAACCTAAACCTAACCCTAACCCCAACCCTAACCCTAACACTAACCCTAACCCTAACCCGAACCCTAACCCTAACCCTAACCCTAACCCTAACCCTAACCCAAACCCGAACACTAACCCTAACCCCTAACCCGAACCCTAACCCTAACCCGACCCTAACACTAACCCAAACCCTAACCCTAACCCGAACCTTAACCTAAACCTAATCCGAAACCTAACCCTAACCCTAACCCTAACCCTACCTCTAACCCTAAACCTAACCCTAACCCTATCCCCAAACCTAACCCTAACACTAACCCTAACCCTAAACCGAACCCTAACCCTAACCCTAACCCTAACCCGAACCCGAACCCGAACACTAACCCTATCCCTAACCCGAACCCTAACCCTAACCCGAATCCTAACCCGAAACCAACCCTAACCCGAACCGTAACCCTAACCCGAACCCTAACCCTAACCCTAACCCTAACCCGAAACCTAAACCTAACCCGAACCCTAACCCTAAACCTAACCTAACCCTAATCCGAACCCTAACCCTAACCCTAACCCAAACCCTAACCCTAAACCTAACCCCAACCCTAACCCTAACACTAACCCTAACCCTAACCCGAACCCTAACCCTAACCCTAACCCTAACCCTAAACAAACCCGAACCCTAAAACTAACCCCTGACCCGAACCCTAACCCTAACCCGAACCCTAACCCTAACCAAAACCCTAACCCTAACCCGAACCCTAACCTAACTCTAATCCGAAACCTAACCCTAACCCTAACCCTAACCCTAACACTAACCCCTAACCCTAACCCTAAACCCAACCCAAACCCTAACACTAACCCTAACCCTAACCCGAACACGAACCCTAACCCTAACCCTAACCCGAACCCTAACCCTAACCCTAACACTAACCCTAACGCTAACGCGAACCCTAACCCTAACCCCTAACCTTAACCCTAACCCTAACCCGAAACTGAAACCTAAACCTAACCCTAACCCCTAACCCTAACCGGAACCCTAACCCTAACCCGAACCCTAACACTAACCCTAAACATAACCCTAACCCGAACCCGAACCCTAACCCGAACTGTACCCCTAACCCTAATCCGAACCCTAACCCTAACCCTAAACCTAACCCTAACCCGAACACGAACCCTAAACCTAACCCTAACCCGAACTAGAACCCTAACCCTAACCCGAACCCTAACCCTAACCCGAACCCTAACCCTACCCGAAACCTAACCCTAACCCGAACCCTAACCCGAATCCTAACCCTAACCCGAACCCTAACACTAACCGGAACCCTAACCCTAAACCTAACCCGAAGCCTAACCCTAACCCTAACCCGAAACCTAACCCTAAACCGAACCCTAACCCTAACCCGAACCCAAACCCGAACCCTAACCCTAACCCGAAACCTAACCCTGAACCTAACCCTAAACCGAACCCTAAACTAAACCCGAACCCTAACACGAACCCGAACCCTAACCATAACCCGAACCCGAACCCTAACCCTAACCTGAACCCTAACCCTAACCCTAACCCTAACCCGAACCATAAATCTAACCCTAACCCGAACCCTAACCCTAACCCGAACCCTAACCCTAACCCTAACCCGAATCCTAACCCTAACCCTAACCCGAACCGTATCCCGAACCCTAAACCTAACCCTAACCCTAACCCAAACCCTAACCCTAAACCTAACCCGAACCCTAACCCTAACCCTAACCCGAACCCTAACCTTAACCCTAACCCTAACCCTAACCCTAACCCTAACCCTAACCCGAACGCTAACCCTAACCATTAACTTAACCCTAACCCTAGTACGAACCCTAACGCTAACCCGAACCCTAACATTAACCATAACCCTAACCCTAACCCTAACCCCTAACCCTAAACCTAAACCTAACCCTAACCCTAAAACCTAACCCTAACCCTAACCCGAACTCTAACACTAAAACGAACCCTAACCCTAACCCTAACCAGAACCCTAGCCCTAACCCTAACCCGAAACCTAACCGTAACCCGAACCCTAACCCTAACCCTAACCCTAACCCTAACCCGAACCCTATCCCTAACCCTAACCCGAACCCTAACCCGAACCCTAACCCTAACCCTAACCTGAACACTAACACCTAACCCTAACCCGAACCCGAACCCTAACCCGAACCCTAACACTAAACCTAACCCGAACCCTAACCCTAACCCTAACCCTAACCCTAACCCGAACCCGAACCCTAACCCTAACCCTACCTCTAACCCAAACCTAACCCTAACCCGAACCCTAACCCTAACCCGAACCCTAACCCGAACCCTAACCCGAACCCTAACCCTAACCCTAACCTAACCCTAATCCGATACCTAACCCTAACCCTAACCCTAACCCTAAACCTAACCCTAACCCCAACCCTAACCCTAACACTAACCCTAACCCTAACCCGAACCCTAACCCTAACCTTAACCCTAAACCTACCCCAAACCCGAAACCTAACCCTAACCCCTAACCCGAACCCTAACCCTAAAGCGACCCTAACCCTAACCCAAACCCTAACCCTAACCCGAACACTAACCTAACCCTAATCCGAAACCTAACCCTAACCCTAACACTAACCCTACCTCTAACCCTAAACCTAACCCTAACCCTATCCCGAAACCTAACCCTAACACTAACCCTAACCCTAAACCGAACCCTAACCCTAACCCTAACCCTAACCCGAACCCGAACCCGAACCCGAACCCTAACCCTAACCCGAACCCTAACCCTAACCCGAAACCTAACCCGAAACCAACCCTAACCCGAACCCCAACCCGAACCCGAACCCTAAACCTAACCCAAACCCTAACCCGAAACCTAAACCTAACCCGAACCCTAAACCAAACCTCAACCCTAACCCTAACACTAACCCTAACCCTAACCCGAACCCTAACCCTAACCGTAACCCTAACCCTAAACAAACCCGAACCCTAACACTAACCCCTGACCCGAATCCTAACCCTAACCCGAACCCTAACCCTAACCAAAACCCTAACCCTAACCCGAACCCTAACCTAACTCTAATCCGAAACCTAACCCTAACCCTAACCCTAACCCTAACCCGAACACTAACTCTAACCCGAAACCTAAACCGAACCCTAACCCGAACCCTAACCCTAACCCTAAACCTAACCCGAACCGTAACCCTAACCCAAACCCTAACCCTAACCCTAACCCTAACGCGAACCATAACCCTAAACCTAACCCGAACCCGAACCCTACCCTAACCCTAACCCTAACCCTAACCGGAACCCTAACTCTAACACGAACCCTAAACCGAACCCTAACCCGAACCCTAACCCTAACCCTAACCCTAACCCGAACCGTAACCCTAAACCGAACCCTAACCCTAACCCTAACCCTAACCCGAACCCTAACCCGAACCCTAACCCGAACCCTAACCCTAACTCTAACCCGAACCCTAACCCTAATCCTAACCCAAACCCTAACCCGAACCCTAACCCTAATCCTAACCCGACCCTAACCCTAACCCTAACCCGAACCCTAACCCTAAACCTAACCCTAACCCGAACCCTAAACCTAACCCTAACCCTAACCGGAACCCTAACCGTAACCCTAACCCGAACCCGAACCCTAACCCTTTACCCGAATCCTAACCCTAACCCCAACCCTAACCCGAACCCTAACCCTAAACCTAACCCTGAACCCGATCCCTAACCCTATCCCTAACCCTAACCCGAACCCTAACCCGAACCCTAACCCGAACCCCAAACCTAACCCTAACCCGAACCCGACCCTAACCCTAACCCTAACCCGAACCCTAACTCGAACCCTAACCCGAACCCTAAACCTAATCCTAACCCGAACCCTAACCCTAACCATAACCCGAACCCTAACCCGAACCCTCCCCCGAACCCTAACCCTAACCTAAACACTAACCCCTAACCCTAACCCGAAATCGAACACTAACCCGAACCCTAACCCTAACCCGAACCCGAACCCGAAACCTAACCCTAACCCTAACCCGAACCCTAACCCTAACCCTAACCCTAACCCTAACCCGAACCCTAACCCTAACCCTAACCCAAACCCGAACACTAACTCTAACCCGAACCCTAAACCGAACCCTAACCCGAACCCTAACCCTAACCCTAAACCTAACCCGAACTGTAACCCTAACCCGAACCCTAACCCTAACCCTAACCCTAAACCCGAACCCTAACCCGAACCCTAACCCAAACCCTAACCCTAACCCTAACCCTAACCCTAACCCAAACACTAAACCTAACCCTAACCGGAACCCTAACCCCAGCCCTAACCCGAACCCGAACCCTAACCCTTTACCCGAATCCTAACCCTAACCCGAACCCTAACCCGAACCCTAACCCTAAACCTAACCCCGAACCCGAACCCTAACCCTAAACCTAAACCTAACCCGAAACATAACCCGAACCCTAACCCGAACCCCAACCCTAACCCTAACCCGAAACCGAACCTAACCCTAACCCTTACCCGAACCCTAACCCTAACCCGAAACCTAACCCTAACCCTAACCCTAACCCGAACCCTAACCCTAACCCTAACCCGAACCCTAACCCTAACACTAACCCGAACCCTAACCCTAACCCTAACCCGAACCCTAACCCTAACCCGAACCCTAACCCTAACCCTAACCCGAACCCTAACCCTAACCCGAACCCGAACCCTAACCCTAACCCGAAACCTAATGCGAACCCAACCCTAAACCGAACCCTAACCCTAACCCGAACCCTAACCCTAACCCTAACCCGAAACCTAAACCTAACCCGAAACCTAACCCTAAACCTAACCCGAACCCTAACCCGAACCCTAACCCTAACCCTAACCCGAACTCTAACACTAAACCGAACCCTAACCCTAAACCTAAACCGAAACCTAGCCCTAACCCTAACCCGAAACCTAACCGTAACCCGAACCCTAACCCTAACCCTAACACTAACCCTAACCCGAAACCTAAACCTAACCCTAACCCGACCCCTAACACGAACCCTAACCCTAACCCTAACCTGAACACTAACACCTAACCCTAACCCGAACACGAATCCTAACCCGAACCCTAACCCTAAACCTAACCCGAACCCTAACCCTAACCCTAACCCTAACCCGAACCCGAACGCTAACCCTAACCCTACCTCTAACCCTAAACCTAACCCTAACCCGAACCCTAACTCTAACCCGAACCCTAACCCGAACCCTAACCCGAACCCTAACCCTAACCCTAACCTAACCCTAATCCGATACCTAACCCTAACCCTAACCCTAAACCTAAACCTAACCCTAACCCCAACCCTAACCCTAACACTAACCCTAACCCTAACCCGAACCCTAACCCTAACCCTAACCCTAACCCTAACCCTAACCCAAACCCGAACCCTAACCCTAACCCCTATCCCGAACCCTAACCCTAACCCGACCCTAACACTAACCCAAACCCTAACCCTAACCCGAACCCTAACCTAACCCTAATCCGAAACCTAACCCTAACCCTAACCCTAACCCTACCTCTAACCCTAAACCTAACCCTAACCCTATCCCCAAACCTAACCCTAACACTAACCCTAACCCTAAACCGAACCCTAACCCTAACCCTAACCCTAACCCGAACCCGAACCCGAACACTAACCCTATCCCTAACCCGAACCCTAACCCTAACCCGAACCCTAACCCGAAACCAACCCTAACCCGAACCCTAACCCGAACCCTAACCCTAACCCTAACCCTAACCCTAACCCGAAACCTAAACCTAACCCGAACCCTAACCCTAAACCTAACCTAACCCTAATCCGAACCCTAACCCTAACCCTAACCCAAACCCTAACCCTAAACCTAACCCCAACCCTAACCCTAACACTAACCCTAACCCTAACCCGAACCCTAACCCTAACCCTAACCCTAACCCTAAACAAACCCGAACCCTAACACTAACCCCTGACCCGAACCCTAACCCTAACCCGAACCCTAACCCTAACCAAAACCCTAACCCTAACCCGAACCCTAACCTAACTCTAATCCGAAACCTAACCCTAACCCTAACCCTAACCCTAACACTAACCCCTAACCCTAACCCTAAACCCAACCCAAAACCTAACACTAACCCTAACCCTAACCCGAACCCGAACCCTAACCCTAACCCTAAACCGAACCCTAACCCTAACCCTAACACTATCCCTAACGCTAACGTGAAACCTAACCCTAACCCCTAACCTTAACCCTAACCCTAACCCGAAACTGAAACCTAACCCTAACCCTAACCCCTAACCCTAACCGGAACCCTAACCCTAACCCGAACCCTAACACTAACCCTAAACATAACCCTAACCCGAACCCGAACCCTAACCCGAACTGTACCCCTAACCCTAATCCGAACCCTAACCCTAACCCTAAACCTAACCCTAACCCGAACCCGAACCCTAAACCTAACCCTAACCCGAACTAGAACCCTAACCCTAACCCGAACCCTAACCCTAACCCGAACCCTAACCCTACCCGAAACCTAACCCTAACCCGAACCCTAACCCGAATCCTAACCCTAACCCGAACCCTAACACTAACCAGAACCCTAACCCTAAACCTAACCCGAAGCCTAACCCTAACCCTAACCCTAAATCTAACCCTAACCCGAACCCTAACCCTAACCCGAACCCAAACCCGAACCCTAACCCTAACCCGAAACCTAACCCTGAACCTAACCCTAAACCGAACCCTAAACTAAACCCGAACCCTAACCCGAACCCGAACCCTAACCATAACCCGAACCCGAACCCTAACCCTAACCTGAACCCTAACCCTAACCCTAACCCGAACCCTAAAATTAACCCTAACCCGAACCCTAACCCTATCCCGAACCCTAACCCTAATCCTAACCCGAATCCTAACCCTAACCCTAACCCGAACCGTAACCCGATCCCTAAACCTAACCCTAACCCGAACCCGAACCCTAACCCTAACCCTAACCCGAACCCTAACCTTAACCCTAACCCTAACCCTAACCCTAACCCGAACGTTAACCCTAACCATTAACTTAACCCTAACCCTCGTACGAACCCTAACGCTAACCCGAACCCTAACCTTAACCCTAACCCTAACCCTAACCCTAACCCTAACCCTAACCCTAACCCGAACGTTAACCCTAACCATTAACTTAACCCTAACCCTCGTACGAACCCTAACGCTAACCCGAACCCTAACATTAACCATAACCCTAACCCTAACCCTAACCCCTAACCCTAAACCTAACCCTAACCCTAACCCTAAAACCTAACCCTAACCCTAACCCGAACTCTAACACTAAACCGAACCCTAACCCTAACCCTAACCCGAACCCTAGCCCTAACCCTAACCCGAAACCTAACCGTAACCCGAACCCTAACCCTAACACTAACCCTAACCCTAACCCGAACCCTAAACCTAACCCTAACCCGAACCCTAACCCGAACCCTAACCCTAACCCTAACCTGAACACTAACACCTAACCCTAACCCGAACCCGAACCCTAACCCGAACCCTAACCCTAAACCTAACCCGAACCCTAACCCTAACCCTAACCCTAACCCTAACCCTAACCCGAACCCTAACCCTAACCCTACCTCTAACCCTAAACCTAACCCTAACCCGAACCCTAACCCTAACCCGAACCCTAACCCGAACCCTAACCCGAACCCTAACCCTAACCCTAACCTAACCCTAATCCGATACCTAACCCTAACCCGAACCCTAACCCTAAACCTAACCCTAACCCCAACCCTAACCCTAACACTAACCCTAACCCTAACCCGAACCCTAACCCTAACCCTAACCCTAAACCTACCCCAAACCCGAACCCTAACCCTAACCCCTAACCCGAACCCTAACCCTAAAGCGACCCTAACACTAACCGAAACCCTAACCCTAACCCGAACACTAACCTAACCCTAATCCGAAACCTAACCCTAACCCGAACCCTAACCCTAACCCTTACCCTAACCCCAAACCTAACCCTAACCCGAACCCGACCCTAACCCTAACCCTAACCCGACCCTAACCCTATCCTGAACCCTAACCCTAACCCTAACCGTAACCCGAACCCTAACCCTAACCTGACCCCGAACCCGAACCCTAACACGAACCCTAAACATAACCCTAACCCTAACCCTAACCCGAACCCTAACCCTAACCCTAACCCTAACCAGAACCCTAACCCTAACCCGAACCCTAAACCTAACCCTAACCCGAACCCTAACCCTAACCCGAACCCGAACCCTAACCCTAACCCGAAACCTAACCCGAACCCAACCCTAACCCGAACCCTAACCCTAACCCGAACCCTAACCCTAACCCTAACACTAACCCTAACCCTAACCCTAACCCGAAACCTAAACCTAACCCGAACCCTAACCCTAAACCTAACACGAACCCTAACCCGAACCCTAACCCTAACCCTAACCCGAACTCTAACTTTAACCCGAACCCTAACCCTAACCCTTACCCGAACCCTAACACTAACCCCTGACCCGAACCCTAACCCTAACCCGAACCCTAACCCTAACCAAAACCCTAACCCTAACCCGAACCCTAACCTAACTCTAATCCGAAACCTAACCCTAACCCTAACCCTAACCCTAACACTAACCCCTAACCCTAACCCTAAACCCAACCCAAACCCTAACACTAACCCTAACCCTAACCCGAACCCGAACCCTAACCCTAACCCTAACCCGAACCCTTACCCTAACCCTAACACTAACCCTAACGCTAACGCGAACCCTAACCCTAACCCCTAACCTTAACCCTAACCCTAACCCGAAACTGAAACCTAACCCTAACCCTAACCCCTAACCCTAACCGGAACCCTAACCCTAACCCGAACCCTAACACTAACCCTAAACATAACCCTAACCCGAACCCGAACCCTAACCCGAACTGTACCCCTAACCCTAATCCGAACCCTAACCCTAACCCTAAACCTAACCCTAACCCGAACCCGAACCCTAAACCTAACCCTAACCCGAACTAGAACCCTAACCCTAACCCGAAACCTAACCCTAACCCGAACCCTAACCCTACCCGAAACCTAACCCTAACCCGAACCCTAACCCGAATCCTAACCCTAACCCGAACCCTAACACTAACCGGAACCCTAACCCTAAACATAACCCGAAGCCTAACCCTAACCCTAACCCGAAACCTAACCCTAAACCGAACCCTAACCCTAACCCGAACCCAAACCCGAACCCTAACCCTAACCCGAAACCTAACCCTGAACCTAACCCTAAACCGAACCCTAAACTAAACCCGAACCCTAACCCGAACCCGAACCCTAACCATAACCCGAACCCGAACCCTAACCCTAACCTGAACCCTAACTCTAACCCTAACCCGAACCCTAAATCTAACCCTAACCCGAACCCTAACCCTAACCCGAACCCTAACCCTAACCCTAACCCGAATCCTAACCCTAACCCTAACCCGAACCGTAACCCGAACCCTAAACCTAACCCTAACCCTAACCCAAACCCTAACCCTAAACCTAACCAGAACCCTAACCCTAACCCGAACCCGAACCCTAACCTTAACCCTAACCCTAACCCTAACCCTAACCCTAACCCTAACCCTAACCATTAACTTAACCCTAACCCTAGTACGAACCCTAACGCTAACCCGAACCCTAACATTAACCATAACCCTAACCCTAACCCTAACCCCTAACCCTAAACCTAACCCTAACCCTAACCCTAAAACCTAACCCTAACCCTAACCCGAACTCTAACACTAAACCGAACCCTAACCCTAACCCTAACCAGAACCCTAGCCCTAACCCTAACCCGAAACCTAACCGTAACCCGAACCCTAACCCTAACCCTAACCCTAACCCTAACCCGAACCCTAAACCTAACCCTAACCCTAACCCGAACCCGAACCCTAACCCTAACCCTACCTCTAACCCTAAACCTAACCCTAACCCGAACCCTAACCCTAACCCGAATCCTAACCCGAACCCTAACCCGAACCCTAACCCTAACCCTAACCTAACCCTAATCCGATACCTAACCCTAACCCTAACCCTAACCCTAAACCTAACCCTAACCCCAACCCTAACCCTAACACTAACCCTAACCCTAACCCGAACCCTAACCCTAACCTTAACCCTAAACCTACCCCAAACCCGAACCCTAACCCTAACCCCTAACCCGAACCCTAACCCTAAAGCGACCCTAACCCTAACCCAAACCCTAACCCTAACCCGAACACTAACCTAACCCTAATCCGAAACCTAACCCTAACCCTAACCCTAACCCTACCTCTAACCCTAAACCTAACCCTAACCCTATCCCGAAACCTAACCCTAACACTAACCCTAACCCTAAACCGAACCCTAACCCTAACCCTAACCCTAACCCGAACCCGAACCCGAACCCTAACCCTAACCCTAACCCGAACCCTAACCCTAACCCGAAACCTAACCCGAAACCAACCCTAACCCGAACCCGAACCCGAACCCGAACCCTAACCCTAACCCAAACCCTAACCCGAAACCTAAACCTAACCCGAACCCTAACCCTAAACCTAACCTAACAATAATCCGAACCCTAACCCTAACCCTAAACCAAACCCTAACCCTAAACAAAACCTCAACCCTAACCCTAACACTAACCCTAACCATAACCCGAACCCTAACCCTAACCGTAACCCTAACCCTAAACAAACCCGAACCCTAACACTAACCCCTGACCCGAACCATAACCCTAACCCGAACCCTAACCCTAACCAAAACCCTAAACCTAACCCGAACACTAACCTAACTCTAATCCGAAACCTAACCCTAACCCTAACCCTAACCCTAACCCGAACACTAACTCTAACCCGAACCCTAAACCGAACCCTAACCCGAACCCTAACCCTAACCCTAAACCTAACCCGAACCGTAACCCTAACCCGAACCCTAACCCTAACCCTAACCCTAAACCCGAACCCTAACCCGAACCCTAACCCTAACCCGAATCCTAACCCGAACCCTAACCCGAACCCTAACCCTAACCCTAACCTAACCCTAATCCGATACCTAACCCTAACCCTAACCCTAACCCTAAACCTAACCCTAACCCCAACCCTAACCCTAACCCTAACCCGAACCCTAACCCTAACCCGAACCCTAACCCTACCCGAAACCTAACCCTAACCCGAACCCTAACCCGAACCCTAACCCTAACCCGAACCCTAACACTAACCCGAACCCTAACCCTAAACCTAACCCGAAGCCTAAACCTAACCCTAACCCGAAACCTAACCCTAAGCCGAACCCTAACCCTAACCCGAACCCGAACCCGAACCCTAACCCTAACCCGAACCCTAACCCTAAACCTAACCCTAAACCGAACCCTCAACTAAACCCGAACCCTAACCCGAACCCGAACCCTAACCATAACCCGAACCCGAACCCTAACCCTAACCTGAACCCTAACCCTAACCCGAACCCTAAATCTAACCCTAACCCGATCCCTAACCCTAACCCGAACCCTAACCCTAACCCTAACCCGAATCCTAACCCTAACCCTAACCCGAACCGTAACCCGAACCCTAAACCTAACCCTAACCCTAACCCAAACCCTAACCCTAACCCTAACCCGAACCCTAAACCTAACCCTAACCCGAACCCTAACCCTAACCCTAACCCTAACCCTAACCCTAATCCGAACGCTAACCCTAACCCTTAACTTAACCCTAACCCTAATACGAACCCTAACGCTAACCCGAACCCTAACCCTAACCATAACCCTAACCCTAACCCTAACCCCTAACCCTAAACCTAACCCTAACCCTAACCCTAAAACCTAACCCTAACCCTAACCCGAACTCCAACACTAAACCGAACCCTAACCCTAACCCTAACCCGAACCCTAGCCCTAACCCTAACCCGAAACCTAACCGGAACCCGAACCCTAACCCTAACCCTAACCCTAACCCTAACCCGAACCCTAAACCTAACCCTAACCCGAACCCTAACCCCAACCCTAACCCTAACCCTAACCTGAACACTAACACCTAACCCTAACCCGAACCCGAAACCTAACCCGAACCCTAACCCTAAACCTAACCCGAACCCTAACCCTAACCCTAACCCTAACCCTAACCCGAACCCTAACCCTAACCCTACCACTAACCCTAAACCTAACCCTAACCCGAACCCTAACTCTACCTCTAACCCTAAACCTAACCCTAACCCGATCCCTAACCCTAACCCTAACCCGAACCCGAACCCTAACCCGAACCCGAACCCCAACCCTAACCCGAAACCTAACGCGAACCCAACCCTAAACCGAACCCTATCCCTAACCCGAACCCTAAACCTAACCCTAACCCGAAACCTAAACCTAACCCGAAACCTAACCCTAAACCTAACCCGAACCCTAACCCGAACCCTAACCCTAACCCTAACCCGAACTCTAACACTAAACCGAACCCTAACCCTAAACCTAACCCGAACCCTAGCCCTAACCCTAACCCGAAACCTAACCGTAACCCGAACCCTAACCTAACCCTAACCCTAACCCTAACCCGAACCCTAAACCTAACCCTAACCCGAACCCTAACCCGAACCCTAACCCTAACCCTAACCTGCACACTAACACCTAACCCTAACCCTAACCCTAACCCTAACCCGAACCCTAACCCTAACCCTACCTCTAACCCTAACCCTAACCCTAACCCTAACCCAAACCCGAACCCTAACCCTAACCCCTAACCCGAACCCTAACCCTAACCCGACCCTAACCCTAACCCAAACCCTAACCCTAACCCGAACCCTAACCTAACCCTAATCCGAAACCTAACCCTAACCGTAACCCTAACCCTACCTCTAACCCTAAACCTAACCCTAACCCTATCCCCAAACCTAACCCTAACACTAACCCTAACTATAACCGAACCCTAACCCTAACCCTAACCCTAACCCGAACCCGAACCCGAACCCTAACCCTAACCCTAACCCGAACCCTAACCCTAACCCGAAACCTAAACCGAAACCAACCCTAACCCGAACCCTAACCATAACCCGAACCCTAACCCTAACCCTAACCCTAACCCGAAACCTAAACCTAACCCGAACCCTAACCCTAAACCTAACCTAACCCTAATCCGAACCGTAACCCTAACCCTAACCCAAACCCTAACCCTAAACCTAACCCCAACCCTAACCCTAACACTAACCCTAACCCTAACCCGAACCCTAACCCTAACCCTAACCCTAACCCTAAACAAACCCGAACCCTAACACTAACCCCTGACCCGAACCCTAACCCTAACCCGAACCCTAACCCTAAACAAAACCCTAACCCTAACCCGAACCCTAACCTAACTCTAATCCGAAACCTAACCCTAACCCTACCACTAACCCTAACGCTAACGCGAACCCTAACCCTAACCCCTAACCTTAACCCTAACCCTAACCCGAAACTGAAACCTAACCCTAACCCTAACCCCTAACCCTAA
>JAVLSZ010000047.1:175000-180000 GCA_032313775.1 Urocyon cinereoargenteus | reverse complement strand
CCTGACCCGAACCCTAACCCTAACCCGAACCCTTACCCTAACCAAAACCCTAACCCTAACCCGAACCCTAACCTAACTCTAATCCGAAACCTAACCCTAACCCTAACCCTAACCCTAACACTAACCCCTAACCCTAACCCTAAACCCAACCCTAAACCTAACACTAACCCTAACCCTAACCCGAACCCGAACCCTAACCCTAACCCTAATCCGAACCCTAACCCTAACCCTAACACTAACCCTAACGCTAACGCGAACCCTAACCCTAACCCCTAACCTTAACCCTAACCCTAACCCGAAACTGAAACCTAACCCAAACCCTAACCCCTAACCTTAACCCGAACCCTAACCCTAACCCGAACCCTAACCATAACCCTAAACATAACCCTAACCCGAACCCGCACCCTAACCCGAACTGTACCCCTCACCCTAATCCGAACCCTAACCCTAACCCTAAACCTAACCCTAACCCGAACCCGAACCCTAAACCTAACCCTAACCCGAACTAGAACCCTAACCCTAACCCGAACCCTAACCCTAACCCGAAACCTAACCCTACCCGAAACCTAACCCTAACCCGAACCCTAACCCGAACCCTAACCCTAACCCTAACCTGAACACTAACACCTAACCCTAACCCGAACCCGAACCCTAACCCGAACCCTAACCCTAAACCTAACCCGAACCCTAACCCTAACCCTAAACCTAACCCTAACCCTAACCCGAAACCTAACCCTAACCCTACCTCTAACCCTAAACCTAACCCTAACCCGAACTCTAACCCTAACCCGAACCCTAACCCGAACCCTAACCCGAACCCTAACCCTAACCCTAACCTAACCCTAATCCGATACCTAACCCTAACCCTAACCCTAACCCTAACCCTAACCCTAACCCGAACCCGAACCCTAACCCTAACCCTACCTCTAACCCTAAACCTAACCCTAACCCGAACCCTAACCCTAAACCGAACCTTAACCCGAACCCTAACGCGAACCCTAACCCTAACCCTAACCTAACCCTAATCCGATACCTAACCCTAACCCTAACCCTAAACCTAACCCTAACCCCAACCCTAACCCTAACACTAACCCTAACCCTAACCCGAACCCTAACCCTAACCCTAAACCTAACCCAAACCCGAACCCTAACCCTAACCGCTAACCCGAACCCTAACCCTAAAGCGACCCTAACCCTAACCCAAACACTAACCCTAACCCGAACACTAACCTAACCCTAATCCGAAACCTAACCCTAACCCTAACCCTAACCCTACCTCTAACCCTAAACCTAACCCTAACCCTATCCCCAAACCTAACCCTAACACTAACGCTAACCCTAAACCGAACCCTAAACCTAACCCTAACCCTAACCCGAACCCGAACCCGAACCCTAACCCTAACCCTAACCCTAACCCTAACCCGAACCCTAACCCTAAACCTAACCTAACCCTAATCCGAAACCTAACCCTAACCCTAACCCAAACCCTAACCCTAAACCAAACCCCAACCCTAACCCTAACACTAACCCTAACCCTAACCCGAACCCTAACCCTAACCCTAACCCTAACCCTAAACAAACCCGAACCCTAACACTAACCCCTGACCCGAACCCTAACCCGAACCCTAACCCTAACCAAAACCCTAACCCTAACCCGAAACCTAACCTAACTCTAATCCGAAACCTAACCCTAACCCTAACCCTAACCCTAACACTAACCCCTAACCCTAACCCTAAACCCAACCCTAAACCTAACACTAACCCTAACCTTAACCCGAACCCGAACCCTAACCCTAACCCTAATCCGAACCCTAACCCTAACCCTAACACTAACCCTAACGCTAACGCGAACCCTAACCCTAACCCCTAACCTTAACCCTAACCCTAACCCGAAACTGAAACCTAACCCAAACCCTAACCCCTAACCTTAAGCCGAACCCTAACCCTAACCCGAACCCTAACCCTAACCCTAAACATAACCCTAACCCGAACCCGAACCCTAACCCGAACTGTACCCCTAACCCTAATCCGAACCCTAACCCTAACCCTAAACCTAACCCTAACCCAAACCCGAACCCTAAACCTAACCCTAACCCGAACTAGAACCCTAACCCTAACCCGAACCCTAACCCTAACCCGAACCCTAACCCTACCCGAAACCTAACCCTAACCCGAACCCTAACCCGAACCCTAACCCTAACCCGAACCCTAACCCTAACCCGAACCCTAACCCTAAACCTAACCCGATCCCTAACCCTAACCCTAACCCGAAACCTAACCCTAACCCGAACCCTAACCCGAACCCGAACCCGAACCCTAACCCTAACCCGAACCCTAACCCTAAACCTAACCCTAAACCGAACCCTAAACTAAACCCGAACCCTAACCCGAACCCGAACCCTAACCATAACCCAAAACCGAACCCTAACCCTAACCTTAACCCTAAACCTAACCCTAACCCGAACCCTAAATCTAACCCTAACCCGAACCCTAACCCTAACCCGAACCCTAACCCTAACCCTAACCCGAAACCTAACCCTAACCCTAACCCGAATCGTAACCCGAACCCTAAACCTAACCCTAACCCTAACCCAAACCCTAACCCTAACCCGAACACTAACCCTAACCCTAACCCGAAACCTAACCCTAACTCGAACCCTAACCCTAACCCTAACCCTAACCCTAACCCTAACCCTAACCCTAACCCTAATCCTAACACCAACCCTAACCCTAACACTAACCCTTACCCTAACCCGAACCCTAACCCTAACCCTAACCCTAACCCTAAACCAAACCCGAACCCTAACCTTAACCCCTAACACGAAACCTAACCCTAACCCGAACCCGAACCCGAACCCGAACCCTAACCCGAACCCTAAAACTAACCCGACCCTAACCATAACCCTAAACCTATCCCGAACCCTAAACCTAACCCTAACCCGACCCCTAACCCGAACCCTAACACGAACCCTAACCCTAACCCTAACCCTAACCCTACCCGAACCCTATCCCTAAACCTAACTCGAACCCTAACCCAAACCCGAACCCTAACCCTAACCCTAACCCGAACCCTAACCCTAACTCGAAACCGAACCCTAACCCTAACCCGAAACCTAAACCGAACCAAACCCTAACCCGAACCCTAACCCTAACCCGATCCTTAACCCTAACACTAACCCTAACGAGAAACCTAAACCTAACCCAAACCTTAACCCTAAACTAACCCGAACCCTAACCAGAACCCTAACCCTAACCCTAACCCGAACCCTAACCCTAAACCGAAACCTAACCCTAACCCTAACCCGAAACCTAACCCTAACCCTAACCCGAACCCTAACCGTAACCGAACCCTAACCCTAACCCTAAACCTAACCCTAAACCGAACCCTAACCCAAACCCGAACACGAACCCTAACCCGAATCCTAACCCTAACCCTAATCCGAATCCTAAACCTAACCCTAACCCTAACCCTAACCCTAACCCGAACCCTAACCCTAACCCGAACCCGAACCCTAACCCTAACCCTTAACCTAACCCTAACCCTAACCCGAACCATAACGCGAACCCTAACCCTAACCCGAACCCTAACCCTAACCCTAACCCGAACACTAACCCTAAACCGAAACCTAACCCTAACCCTAACCCTAACCCTAACTCTAACCCGAACCCTAACCCTAACCCTAACCTAACCCTAATCCGAACCCTAACCCTAACCCTAACACTAACCTTAACCCTAAACCGAACCCTAACCCTAACCCTTACCCTAACCCTAACCCGAACCCGAACCCTAACACTAACCCTAACCCGAACACTAACCCTAACCCGAACCCTAAACCTAACCCGAACCCTAACCCTAACCCGAACCCTAACCTAACCCTAATCCGAACCCTAACCCTAACCCTATCCCTAACCCTAACACTAACCCCTAACCCTAACCCGAAACCTAACCCGAACCCTAACCCTAACCCTAACCCTAACCCGAAACCTAACCCTAACCATAACCCGAACCCTAACCCGAACCCTAACCCTAACCCTAACCCGAACCCTAACCCGAACCCTAACCCTAACCCTAACCTGAACACTAACCCCTAACCCTAACCCGAACCCGAACCCTAACCCGAAACCTAACCCTAACCCGAACCCGAAACCTAACCCTAACCCTAAACCTTACCCGAAACCTAACCCTAACCCTAACCCTAACCCTAACCCTAACCCGAACCCTAAACCTAACCCTAACCCTAACCCTAACCCTAACCCTAACCCTAACCCGAAACCTAACCCTAACTCGAACCCTAACTCTAACCCGAACACTAAACCGAACCTTAACCCGAAACCTAACACTAACCCTAACCCGAACCGTAAACCTACCCAAACCCTAACCCGAACCCTAACCCTAACCATAACCCTAACCCGAACCCTAACCCTAACCCTAACCCTAACCTTAACCCAAACCCGAACCCTAACCCTAACCCCTAACCCGAACCCTAACCCTAACCCGACCCTAACCCTAACCCAAACCCTAACCCTAACCCGAACCCTAACCTAACCCTAATCCGAAACCTAACCCTAACCCTAAACCTAACCCTACCTCTAACCCTAAACCTAACCCTAACCCTATCCCCAAACCTAACCCTAACACTAACCCTAACCCTAAACCGAACCCTAACCCTAACCCTAACCCTAACCCGAACCCGAACCCGAACCCTAACCCTAACCCTAACCCGAACCCTAACCCTAACCCGAAACCTAACCCGAAACCAACCCTAACCCGAACCCTAACCCTAACCCGAACCCTAACCCTAACCCTAACCCTAACCCGAAACCTAAACCTAACCCGAACCCTAACCCTAAACCTAACCTAACCCTAATCCGAACCCTAACCCTAACCCTAAACCAAACCCTAACCCTAAACCTAACCCCAACCCTAACCCTGACACTAACGCTAACCCTAACCCGAACCCTAACCCTAACCCTAACCCTAACCCTAAACAAACCCGAAC
>JAVLSZ010000047.1:150000-157500 GCA_032313775.1 Urocyon cinereoargenteus | reverse complement strand
ACCCGAACCCTAACCCTAACCCCAACCCTAACCCAAAACCGAACCCTAACCTTAACCCCTAACCCGAAACCTAACCCTAACCCGAACCCGAACCCGAACCCGAACCCTAACCCGAACCCTAAACCTAACCCGACCCTAACCATAACCCTAACCCTATCCCGAACCCTAAACCTAACCCTAACCCGACCCCTAACCCGAACCCTAACCCTAACCCTAACCCTAACCCTACCCGAAACCTATCCCTAAACCTAACTCGAACCCTAACCCAAACCCGAACCCTAACCCTAACCCTAACCCGAACCCTAACCCTAACTCGAACCCGAACCCGAACCCTAACCCTAACCCGAAACCTAAACCGAACCAAACCCTAACCCGAACCCTAACCCTAACCCGATCCCTAACCCTAACACTAACCCTAACGCGAAACCTAAACCTAACCCAAACCTTAACCCTAAACTAACCCGAACCCTAACCAGAACCCTAACCCTAACCCTAACCCGAACCCTAACCCTAAACCGAAACCTAACCCTAACCCTAACCCGAAACCTAACCCTAACCCTAACCCGAACCCTAACCGTAAACCGAACCCTAACCCTAACCCTAAACCTAACCCTAAACCGAACCCTAACCCTAACCCTAACCCGAACCCTAACCCGAAACCTAACCCGAAACCAACCCTAACCCTAACTCGAACCCTAAACCGAATCCTAACCCTAACCCTAACCTGAACCCTAACCCTAGCCCTAACCCTAACCCGAACCCTAACCCGAACCCTAACCCTAAACCTAACCCTCACCCGAACCCTAACCCTAACCCTAAACCGAACCCTAACCCAAACCCGAACACGAACCCTAACCCGAATCCTAACCCTAACCCTAATCCGACCTAAACCTAACCCTAACCCTAACCCTAACCCTAACCCGAACCCTAACCCTAACCCGAACCCGAACCCTAACCCTAACCCTTAACCTAACCCTAACCCTAACCCGAACCTTAACGCGACCCTAACCCTAACCCGAACCCTAACCCTAACCCTAACCCGAACACTAACCCTAAACCGAAACCTAACCCTAACCCTAACCCTAACCCTAACTCTAACCCGAACCCTAACCCTAACCCTAACCTAACCCTAATCCGAACCCTAACCCTAACCCTAACACTAACCTTAACCCTAAACCTAACCCTAACCCCAACCCTAACCCTAACACTAACCCTAACCCTAACCCGAACCCTAACCCTAACCCTAACCCTAAACCTAACCCAAACCCGAACCCTAACCCTCACCGCTAACCCGAACCCTAACCCTAAAGCGACCCTAACCCTAACCCAAACACTAACCCTAACCCGAACACTAACCTAACCCTAATCCGAAACCTAACCCTAAACCTAACCCTAAGCCTACCTCTAACCCTAAACCTAACACTAACCCTATCCCCAAACCTAACCCTAACACTAACCCTAACCCTAAACCGAACCCTAACCCTAACCCTAACCCTAACCCGAAACCGAACCCGAACCCTAACCCTAACCCGAACCCTAACCCTAACCCGAAACCTAACCCGAAACCAACCCTAACCCGAACCCTAACCCTAACCCGAACCCTAACCCTAACCCTAACCCTAACCCGAAACCTAAACCTAACCCGAACCCTAACCCTAAACCTAACCTAACCCTAATCCGAACCCTAACCCTAACCCTAACCCAAACCCTAACCCTAAACCAAACCCCAACCCTAACCCTAACACTAACCCTAACCCTAACCCGAACCCTAACCCTAACCCTAACCCTAACCCTAAACAAACCCGAACCCTAACACTAACCCCTGACCCGAACCCTAACCCTAACCCGAAACCTAACCCTAACCAAAACCCTAACCCTAACCCGAACCCTAACCTAACTCTAATCCGAAACCTAACCCTAACCCTAACCCTAACCCTAACACTAACCCCTAACCCTAACCCTAAACCCAACCCTAAACCTAACACTAACCCTAACCCTAACCCGAACCCGAACCCTAACCCTAACCCTAATCCGAACCCTAACCCTAACCCTAACACTAACCCTAACGCTAACGCGAACCCTAACCCTAACCCCTAACCTTAACCCTAACCCTAACCCGAAACTGAAACCTAACCCAAACCCTAACCCCTAACCTTAACCCGAACCCTAACCCTAACCCGAACCCTAACCCTAACCCTAAACATAACCCTAACCCGAACCCGCACCCTAACCCGAACTGTACCCCTAACCCTAATCCGAACCCTAACCCTAACTCTAAACCTAACCCTAACCCGAACCCGAACCCTAAACCTAAACCTAACCCGAACTAGAACCCTAACCCTAACCCGAACCCTAACCCTAACCCGAACCCTAACCCTACCCGAAACCTAACCCTAACCCGAACCCTAAACCGAACCCTAACCCTAACCCGAACCCTAACCCTAACCCGAACCCTAACCCTAAACCTAACCCGATCCCTAACCCTAACCCTAACCCGAAACCTAACCCTAACCCGAACCCTAACCCGAACCCGAACCCGAACCCTAACCCTAACCCGAACCCTAACCCTAAACCTAACCCTAAACCGAACCCTAAACTAAACCAGAACCCTAATCCGAACCCGAACCCTAACCATAACCCAAACCCGAACCCTAACCCTAACCTTAACCCTAACCCTAACCCTAACCCGAACCCTAAAGCTCACCCTAACCCGAACCCTAACCCTAACCCGAACCCTAACCCTAACCCTAACCCGAAACCTAACCCTAACCCTAACCCGAACCGTAACCCGAACCCTAAACCTAACCCTAACCCTAACCCAAACCCTAACCCTAACCCGAACACTAACGCTAACCCTAACCCGAACCCTAACCCTAACTCGAACCCTAACCCTAACCCTAACCCTAACCCTAACCCTAATCCTAACACCAACCCTAACCCTAACACTAACCCTTACCCTAACCCGAACCCTAACCCTAACCCCAACCCTAACCCAAACCCGAACCCTAACCTTAACCCCTAACCCGAAACCTAACCCTAACCCGAACCCGAACCCGAACCCGAACCCTAACCCGAACCCTAAACCTAACCCGACCCTAACCATAACCCTAACCCTATCCCGAACCCTAAACCTAACCCTAACCCGACCCCTAACCCGAACCCTAACCCTAACCCTAACCCTAACCCTACCCGAAACCTATCCCTAAACCTAACTCGAACCCTAACCCAAACCCGAACCCTAACCCTAACCCTAACCCGAACCCTAACCCTAACTCGAACCCGAACCCTAACCCTAACCCGAAACCTAAACCGAACCAAACCCTAACCCGAACCCTAACCCTAACCCGATCCCTAACCCTAACACTAACCCTAACGCGAAACCTAAACCTAACCCAAACCTTAACCCTAAACTAACCCGAACCCTAACCAGAACCCTAACCCTAACCCTAACCCGAACCCTAACCCTAAACCGAAACCTAACCCTAACCCTAACCCGAAACCTAACCCTAACCCTAACCCGAACCCTAACCGTAAACCGAACCCTAAGCCTAACCCTAAACCTAACCCTAAACCGAACCCTAACCCTAACCCTAACCCGAACCCTAACCCGAAACCTAACCCGAAACCAACCCTAACCCTAACCTAACCCTAATCTGATACCTAACCCTAACACTAACCCTAACCCTAAACGTAACCCTAACCCCAACCCTAACCCTAACACTAACCCTAACCCTAACCCGAACCCTAACCCTAACCCTAACCCTAACCCTAACCCAAACCCGAACCCTAACCCTAAACCTAACCCGATCCCTAACCCTAACCCTAACCCGAAACCTAACCCTAACCCGAACCCTAACCCGAACCCGAACCCGAACCCTAACCCTAACCCGAACCCTAACCCTAAACCTAACCCTAAACCGAACCCTAAACTAAACCCGAACCCTAACCCGAACCCGAACCCTAACCATAACCCAAACCCGAACCCTAACCCTAACCTTAACCCTAACCCTAACCCTAACCCGAACACTAAAGCTAACCCTAACCCGAACCCTAACCCTAACCCGAACCCTAAACCTAACCCTAACCCGAAACCTAACCCTAACCCTAACCTGAACCGTAACCCGAACCCTAAACCTAACCCTAACCCTAACCCAAACCCTAACCCTAACCCGAACACTAACCCTAACCCTAACCCGAACCCTAACCCTAACTCGAACCCTAACCCTAACCCTAACCCTAACCCTAACCCTAATCCTAACACCAACCCTAACCCTAACACTAACCCTTACTCTAACCCGAACCCTAACCCTAACCCCAACCCTAACCCAAAACCGAACCCTAACCTTAACCCCTAACCCGAAACCTAACCCTAACCCGAACCCGAACCCGAACCCGAACCCTAACCCGAACCCTAAACCTAACCCGACCCTAACCATAACCCTAACCCTATCCCGAACCCTAAACCTAACCCTAACCCGACCCCTAACCCGAACCCTAACCCTAACCCTAACCCTAACCCTACCCGAAACCTATCCCTAAACCTAACTCGAACCCTAACCCAAACCCGAAACCTAACCCTAACCCTAACCCGAACCCTAACCCTAACTCGAACCCGAACCCTAACCCTAACCCGAAACCTAAACCGAACCAAACCCTAACCCGAACCCTAACCCTAACCCGATCCCTAACCCTAACACTAACCCTAACGCGAAACCTAAACCTAACCCAAACCTTAACCCTAAACTAACCCGAACCCTAACCAGAACCCTAACCCTAACCCTAACCCGAACCCTAACCCTAAACCGAAACCTAACCCTAACCCTAACCCGAAACCTAACCCTAACCCTAACCCGAACCCTAACCGTAAACCGAACCCTAACCCTAACCCTAAACCTAACCCTAAACCGAACCCTAACCCTAACCCTAACCCGAACCCTAACCCGAAACCTAACCCGAAACCAACCCTAACCCTAACTCGAACCCTAAACCGAATCCTAACCCTAACCCTAACCTGAACCCTAACCCTAACCCTAACCCTAACCCGAACCCTAACCCGAACCCTAACCCTAAACCTAACCCTCACCCGAACCCTAACCCTAACCCTAAACCGAACCCTAACCCAAACCCGAACACGAACCCTAACCCGAATCCTAACCCTAACCCTAATCCGACCTAAACCTAACCCTAACCCTAACCCTAACCCTAACCCGAACCCTAACCCTAACCCGAACCCGAACCCTAACCCTAACCCTTAACCTAACCCTAACCCTAACCCGAACCTTAACGCGACCCTAACCCTAACCCGAACCCTAACCCTAACCCTAACCCGAACACTAACCCTAAACCGAAACCTAACCCTAACCCTAACCCTAACCCTAACTCTAACCCGAACCCTAACCCTAACCCTAACCTAACCCTAATCCGAACCCTAACCCTAACCCTAACACTAACCTTAACCCTAAACCGAACCCTAACCCTAACCCTAACCCGAACCCTAACCCTAATCCTAACCCAAACCCTAACCCGAACCCTAACCCTAATCCTAACCCGACCCTAACCCAAACCCTAACCCGAACCCTAACCCTAAACCTAACCCTAACCCGAACCCTAAACCTAACCCTAACCCTAACCGGAACCCTAACCGTAACCCTAACCCGAACCCGAACCCTAACCCTTTACCTGAATCCTAACCCTAACCCCAACCCTAACCCGAACCCTAACCCTAAACCTAACCCTGAACCCGATCCCTAACCCTATCCCTAACCCTAACCCGAACCCTAACCCGAACCCTAACCCGAACCCCAAACCTAACCCTAACCCGAACCCGACCCTAACCCTAACCCTAACCCGAACCCTAACCCTAACCCGAACCCTAAACCTAACCCTAACCCGAACCCTAACCCTAAACCTAACCCGACCCCTAACCCGAACCCTAACACGAACCCTAACCCTAACCCTAACCCGAACCCTAAATCGAACCCTAACCCGAACCCTAAACCTAATCCTAACCCGAACCCTAACCCTCACCATAACCCGAACCCTAACCCAAACCGAACACTAACTCTAACCCGAACCCTCCCCCGAACCCTAACCCTAACCTAAACACTAACCCCTAACCCTAACCCGAAATCGAACACTAACCCGAACCCTAACCCTAACCCGAACCCGAACCCGAAACCTAACCCTAACCCTAACCCGAACCCTAACCCTAACCCTAACCCTAACCCTAACCCGAACCCTAACCCTAACCCTAACCCAAACCCGAACACTAACTCTAACCCGAACCCTAAACCGAACCCTAACCCGAACCCTAACCCTAACCCTAACCCTAACCCTAACCCAAACACTAAACCTAACCCTAACCGGAACCCTAACCCCAACCCTAACCCGAACCCGAACCCTAACCCTTTACCCGAATCCTTACCCTAACCCGAACCCTAACCCGAACCCTAACCCTAAACCTAACCCCGAACCCGAACCCTAACCCTAACCCTAAACCTAACCCGAAACATAACCCGAACCCTAACCCGAACCCCAACCCTAACCCTAACCCGAAACCGAACCTAACCCTAACCCTTACCCGAACCCTAACCCTAACCCGAAACCTAACCCTAACCCTAACCCTAACCCGAACCCTAACCCTAACCTGACCCCGAACCCGAACCCTAACCCTAACCCTAAACCTAAACCTAACCCTAACCCTAACCCGAACCCTAACCCTAACCCTAACCCGAACCCTAACCCAAACCCGAACACTAACTCTAACCCGAACCCTCCCCCGAACCCTAACCCTAACCTAAACACTAACCCCTAACCCTAACCCGAAATCGAACACTAACCCGAACCCTAACCCTAACCCGAACCCGAACCCGAAACCTAACCCTAACCCTAACCCGAACCCTAACCCTAACCCTAACCCTAACCCTAACCCGAACCCTAACCCTAACGCTAACCCAAACCCGAACACTAACTCTAACCCGAACCCTAAACCTAACCCGAACCCGAACCCTAACCCTAACCCGAAACCTAACGCGAACCCAACCCTAAACCGAAACCTAACCCTAACCCGAACCCTAACCTTAACCCTAACCCGAAACCTAAACCTAACCCGAAACCTAACCCTAAACCTAACCCGAACCCTAACCCGAACCCTAACCCTAACCCTAACCCGAACTCTAACACTAAACCGAACCCTAACCCTAACCCTAACCCGAAACCTAGCCCTAACCCTAACCCGAAACCTAACCGTAACCCGAACCCTAACCGTAACCCTAACACTAACCCTAACCCGAACCCTAAACCTAACCCTAACCCGAACCCTAACCCGAACCCTAACCCTAACCCTAACCTGAACACTAACACCTAACCCTAACCCGAACCCGAACCCTAACCCGAACCCTAACCCTAAACCTAACCCGAACCCTAACCCTAACCCTAACCCTAACCCGAACCCGAACCCTAACCCTAACCCTACCTCCAACCCTAAACCTAACCCTAACC
>JAVLSZ010000047.1:142500-147500 GCA_032313775.1 Urocyon cinereoargenteus | reverse complement strand
AACCCTAAACCTACCCCAAACCCGAAACCTAACCCTAACCCCTAACCCGAACCCTAACCCTAAAGCGACCCTAACCCTAACCCAAACCCTAACCCTAACCCGAACACTAACCTAACCCTAATCCGAAACCTAACCCTAACCCTAACACTAACCCTACCTCTAACCCTAAACCTAACCCTAACCCTATCCCGAAACCTAACCCTAACACTAACCCTAACCCTAAACCGAACCCTAACCCTAACCCTAACCCTAACCCGAACCCGAACCCGAACCCGAACCCTAACCCTAACCCTAACCCGAACCCTAACCCTAACCCGAAACCTAACCCGAAACCAACCCTAACCCGAACCCCAACCCGAACCCGAACCCTAAACCTAACCCAAACCCTAACCCGAAACCTAAACCTAACCCGAACCCTAAACCAAACCTCAACCCTAACCCTAACACTAACCCTAACCCTAACCCGAACCCTAACCCTAACCGTAACCCTAACCCTAAACAAACCCGAACCCTAACACTAACCCCTGACCCGAAACCTAACCCTAACCCGAACCCTAACCCTAACCAAAACCCTAACCCTAACCCGAACCCTAACCTAACTCTAATCCGAAACCTAACCCTAACCCTAACCCTAACCCTAACCCGAACACTAACTCTAACCCGAAACCTAAACCGAACCCTAACCCGAACCCTAACCCTAACCCTAAACCTAACCCGAACCGTAACCCTAACCCGAACCCTAACCCTAACCCTAACCCTAACGCGAACCATAACCCTAAACCTAACCCGAACCCGAACCCTACCCTAACCCTAACCCTAACCCTAACCGGAACCCTAACTCTAACACGAACCCTAAACCGAACCCTAACCCGAACCCTAACCCTAACCCTAACCCTAACCCGAACCGTAACCCTAACCCGAACCCTAACCCTAACCCTAACCCTAACCCGAACCCTAACCCGAACCCTAACCCGAACCCTAACCCTAACTCTAACCCGAACCCTAACCCTAATCCTAACCCAAACCCTAACCCGAACCCTAACCCTAATCCTAACCCGACCCTAACCCTAACCCTAACCCGAACCCTAACCCTAAACCTAACCCTAACCCGAACCCTAAACCTAACCCTAACCCTAACCGGAACCCTAACCGTAACCCTAACCCGAACTCGAACACTAACCCTTTACCCGAATCCTAACCCTAACCCCAACCCTAACCCGAACCCTAACCCTAAACCTAACCCTGAACCCGATCCCTAACCCTATCCCTAACCCTAACCCGAACCCTAACCCGAACCCTAACCCGAACCCCAAACCTAACCCTAACCCGAACCCGACCCTAACCCTAACCCTAACCCGAACCCTAACTCGAACCCTAACCCGAACCCTAAACCTAATCCTAACCCGAACCCTAACCCTAACCATAACCCGAACCCTAACCCGAACCCTCCCCCGAACCCTAACCCTAACCTAAACACTAACCCCTAACCCTAACCCGAAATCGAACACTAACCCGAACCCTAACCCTAACCCGAACCCGAACCCGAAACCTAACCCTAACCCTAACCCGAACCCTAACCCTAACCCTACCCTAACCCTAACCCGAACCCTAACCCTAACCCTAACCCAAACCCGAACACTAACTCTAACCCGAACCCTAAACCGAACCCTAACCCGAACCCTAACCCTAACCCTAAACCTAACCCGAACTGTAACCCTAACCCGAACCCTAACCCTAACCCTAACCCTAAACCCGAACCCTAACCCGAACCCTAACCCAAACCCTAACCCTAACCCTAACCCTAACCCTAACCCAAACACTAAACCTAACCCTAACCGGAACCCTAACCCCAGCCCTAACCCGAACCCGAACCCTAACCCTTTACCCGAATCCTAACCCTAACCCGAACCCTAACCCGAACCCTAACCCTAAACCTAACCCCGAACCCGAACCCTAACCCTAAACCTAAACCTAACCCGAAACATAACCCGAACCCTAACCCGAACCCCAACCCTAACCCTAACCCGAAACCGAACCTAACCCTAACCCTTACCCGAACCCTAACCCTAACCCGAAACCTAACCCTAACCCTAACCCTAACCCGAACCCTAACCCTAACCCTAACCCGAACCCTAACCCTAACCCTAACCCGAACCCTAACCCTAACCCTAACCCGAACCCTAACCCTAACCCGAACCCTAACCCTAACCCTAACCCGAACCCTAACCCTAACCCGAACCCGAACCCTAACCCTAACCCGAAACCTAACGCGAACCCAACCCTAAACCGAACCCTAACCCTAACCCGAACCCTAACCCTAACCCTAACCCGAAACCTAAACCTAACCCGAAACCTAACCCTAAACCTAACCCGAACCCTAACCCGAACCCTAACCCTAACCCTAACCCGAACTCTAACACTAAACCGAACCCTAACCCTAAACCTAAACCGAAACCTAGCCCTAACCCTAACCCGAAACCTAACCGTAACCCGAACCCTAACCCTAACCCTAACACTAACCCTAACCCGAAACCTAAACCTAACCCTAACCCGACCCCTAACCCGAACCCTAACCCTAACCCTAACCTGAACACTAACACCTAACCCTAACCCGAACCCGATTCCTAACCCGAACCCTAACCCTAAACCTAACCCGAACCCTAACCCTAACCCTAACCCTAACCCGAACCCGAACGCTAACCCTAACCCTACCTCTAACCCTAAACCTAACCCTAACCCGAACCCTAACCCTAACCCGAACCCTAACCCGAACCCTAACCCGAACCCTAACCCTAACCCTAACCTAACCCTAATCCGATACCTAACCCTAACCCTAACCCTAAACCTAAACCTAACCCTAACCCCAACCCTAACCCTAACACTAACCCTAACCCTAACACGAACCCTAACCCTAACCCTAACCCTAACCCTAACCCAAACCCGAACCCTAACCCTAACCCCTATCCCGAACCCTAACCCTAACCTGACCCTAACACTAACCCAAACCCTAACCCTAACCCGAACCCTAACCTAACCCTAATCCGAAACCTAACCCTAACCCTAACCCTAACCCTACCTCTAACCCTAAACCTAACCCTAACCCTATCCCCAAACCTAACCCTAACACTAACCCTAACCCTAAACCGAACCCTAACCCTAACCCTAACCCTAACCCGAACCCGAACCCGAACACTAACCCTATCCCTAACCCGAACCCTAACCCTAACCCGAATCCTAACCCGAAACCAACCCTAACCCGAACCCTAACCCGAACCCTAACCCTAACCCTTACCCTAACCCTAACCCGAAACCTAAACCTAACCCGAACCCTAACCCTAAACCTAACCTAACCCTAATCCGAACCCTAACCCTAACCCTAACCCAAACCCTAACCCTAAACCTAACCCCAACCCTAACCCTAACACTAACCCTAACCCTAACCCGAACCCTAACCCTAACCCTAACCCTAACCCTAAACAAACCCGAACCCTAACACTAACCCCTGACCCGAACCCTAACCCTAACCCGAACCCTAACCCTAACCAAAACCCTAACCCTAACCCGAACCCTAACCTAACTCTAATCCGAAACCTAACCCTAACCCTAACCCTAACACTAACCCCTAACCCTAACCCTAAACCCAACCCAAAACCTAACACTAACCCTAACCCTAACCCGAACCCGAACCCTAACCCTAACCCTAAACCGAACCCTAACCCTAACCCTAACACTATCCCTAACGCTAACGCGAAACCTAACCCTAACCCCTAACCTTAACCCTAACCCTAACCCGAAACTGAAACCTAACCCTAACCCTAACCCCTAACCCTAACCGGAACCCTAACCCTAACCCGAACCCTAACACTAACCCTAAACATAACCCTAACCCGAACCCGAACCCTAACCCGAACTGTACCCCTAACCCTAATCCGAACCCTAACCCTAACCCTAAACCTAACCCTAACCCGAACCCGAACCCTAAACCTAACCCTAACCCGAACTAGAACCCTAACCCTAACCCGAACCCTAACCCTAACCCGAACCCTAACCCTACCCGAAACCTAACCCTAACCCGAACCCTAACCCGAATCCTAACCCTAACCCGAACCCTAACACTAACCAGAACCCTAACCCTAAACCTAACCCGAAGCCTAACCCTAACCCTAACCCTAAATCTAACCCTAACCCGAACCCTAACCCTAACCCGAACCCAAACCCGAACCCTAACCCTAACCCGAAACCTAACCCTGAACCTAACCCTAAACCGAACCCTAAACTAAACCCGAACCCTAACCCGAACCCGAACCCTAACCATAACCCGAACCCGAACCCTAACCCTAACCTGAACCCTAACCCTAACCCTAACCCGAACCCTAAAATTAACCCTAACCCGAACCCTAACCCTAACCCGAACCCTAACCCTAATCCTAACCCGAATCCTAACCCTAACCCTAACCCGAACCGTAACCCGATCCCTAAACCTAACCCTAACCCGAACCCGAACCCTAACCCTAACCCTAACCCGAACCCTAACCTTAACCCTAACCCTAACCCTAACCCTAACCCGAACGTTAACCCTAACCATTAACTTAACCCTAACCCTCGTACGAACCCTAACGCTAACCCGAACCCTAACCTTAACCCTAACCCTAACCCTAACCCTAACCCTAACCCTAACCCTAACCCGAACGTTAACCCTAACCATTAACTTAACCCTAACCCTCGTACGAACCCTAACGCTAACCCGAACCCTAACATTAACCATAACCCTAACCCTAACCCTAACCCCTAACCCTAAACCTAACCCTAACCCTAACCCTAAAACCTAACCCTAACCCTAACCCGAACTCTAACACTAAACCGAACCCTAACCCTAACCCTAACCCGAACCCTAGCCCTAACCCTAACCCAAAACCTAACCGTAACCCGAACCCTAACCCTAACCCTAACCCTAACCCTAACCCGAACCCTAAACCTAACCCTAACCCGAACCCTAACCC
>JAVLSZ010000047.1:122500-127500 GCA_032313775.1 Urocyon cinereoargenteus | reverse complement strand
CCTAACCCGAACCCTAACCCTAACCCTAAACAAACGCGAACCCTAACACTAACCCCTGACCCGAACCCTAACCCTAACCCGAACCCTAACCCTAACCAAAACCCTAACCCTAACCCGAACCCTAACCTAACTCTAATCCGAAACCTAACCCTAACCCTAACCCTAACCCTAACACTAACCTCTAACCCTAACCCTAAACCCAACCCTAACCCTAACACTAACCCTAACCCTAACCCAAACCCGAACCCTAACCCTAACCCTAATCCGAACCCTAACCCTAACCCTAACACTAACCCTAACGCTAACGCGAACCCTAACCCTAACCCCTAACCTTAACCCTAACCCTAACCCGAAACTGAAACCTAACCCAAACCCAAAACCCTAACCTTAACCCGAACCCTAACCCTAACCCGAACCCTAACCCTAACCCTAAACATAACCCTAACCCGAACCCGCACCCTAACCCGAACTGTCCCCCTAACCCTAATCCGAACCCTAACCCTAACCCTAAACCTAACCCTAACCCGAACCCGAACCCTAAACCTAACCCTAACCCGAACTAGAACCCTAACCCTAACCCGAACCCTAACCCTAACCCGAACCCTAACCCTACCCGAAACCTAACCCTAACCCGAACCCTAACCCGAACCCTAACCCTAACCCGAACCCTAACCCTAACCCGAACCCTAACCCTAAACCTAACCCGATCCCTAACCCTAACCCTAACCCGAAACCTAACCCTAACCCGAACCCTAACCCGAACCCGAACCCGAAACCTAACCCTAACCCGAACCCTAACCCTAAACCTAACCCTAAACCGAACCCTAAACTAAACCCGAACCCTAACCCGAACCCGAACCCTAACCATAACCCGAACCCGAACCCTAAACCTAACCTTAACCCTAACCCTAACCCTAACCCGAACCCTAAATCTAACCCTAACCCGAACCCTAAACCTAACCCGAACCCTAACCCTAACCCTAACCCGAAACCTAACCCTAACCCTAACCCGAACCGTAACCCGAACCCTAAACCTAACCCTAACCCTAACCCAAACCCTAACCCTAACCCTAACCCGAACCCTAACCCTAACCCTAACCCGAACCCTAACCCTAACCCTAACCCTAACCCTAACCCTAACCCGAAACCAAACCCTAACCCTAACCCGAACCCTAACCCTAACCCTAACCCTAACCATAACCCGAACGCTAACCCTAACCCTTAACTTAACCCTAACCCTAATACGAACCCTAACGCTAACCCGAACCCTAACCCTAACCATAACCCTAACCCTAACACTAACCCCTAACCCTAAACCTAACCCTAACCCTAACCCTAAAACCTAACCCTAACCCTAACCCTAACCCTAACCCGAACACTAACCCTAACCCTAACCCGAACCCTAACCCTAACTCGAACCCTAACCCTAACCCTAACCCTAACCCTAATCCTAACACCAAACCTAACCCTAACACTAACCCTTACCCTAACCCGAACCCTAACCCTAACCCTAACCCTAACCCAAACCCGAACCCTAACCTTAACCACTAACCCGAAACCTAACCCTAACCCGAACCCGAACCCGAACCCGAACCCTAACCCGAACCCTAAACCTAACCCGACCCTAACCATAACCCTAACCCTATCCCGAACCCTAAACCTAAACCTAACCCGACACCTAACCCGAACCCTAACCCTAACCCTAACCCTAACCCTAACCCTAACCCTACCCGAACCCTATCCCTAAACCTAACTCGAACCCTAACCCAAACCCGAACCCTAACCCTAACCCTAACCCGAACCCTAACCCTAACTCGAACCCGAACCCTAACCCTAACCCGAACCCTAACCCGAACCCTAACCCTAACCCTAACCTGAACACTAACACCTAACCCTAACCCGAACCCGAACCCTAACCCGAACCCTAACCCTAAACCTAACCCGAAACCTAACCCTAACCCTAAACCTAACCCTAACCCTAACCCGAACCCTAACCCTAACCCTACCTCTAACCCTAAACCTAACCCTAACCCGAACCCTAACCCTAACCCGAACCCTAACCCGAACCCTAACCCGAACCCTAACCCTAACCCTAACCTAAACCTAATCCGATACCTAACCCTAACCCTAACCCTAACCCTAAACCTAACCCTAACCCCAACCCTAACCCTAACACTAACCCTAACCCTAACCCGAACCCTAACCCTAACCCTAACCCTAACCCTAACCCTAACCCAAACCCGAACCCTAACCCTAACCCCTAACCCGAACCCTAAACCTAAAGCGACCCTAACCCTAACCCAAACCCTAACCCTAACCCGAACACTAACCTCACCCTAATCCGAAACCTAACCCTAACCCTAACCCTACCTCTAACCCTAAACCTAACCCTAACCCTATCCCGAAACCTAACCCTAACACTAACCCTAACCTTAAACCGAACCCTAACCCTAACCCTAACCCTAACCCGAACCCGAACCCTAACCCTAACCCTAACCCGAACCCTAACCCTAACCCGAAACCTAACCCAAAACCAACCCTAACCCGAAACCTAACCCGAACCCGAACCCTAACCCTAACCCTAACCCGAATCCTAACCCTAACCCTAACCCGAACCGTAACCCGAACCCTAAACCTAACCCTAACCCTATCCCAAACCCTAACCCTAACCCTAACCCGAACCCTAACCCTAACCCTAACCCGAACCCTAACCCTAACCCTAACCCTAACCCTAACCCGAACGCTAAACCTAACCCTTAACTTAACCCTAACCCTAATACGAACCCTAACGCTAACCCGAACCCTAAACCTAACCATAACCCTAACCCTAACCCTAACCCCTAACCCTAAACCTAACCCTAACCCTAACCCTAAAACCTAACCCTAACCCTAACCCGAACTCTAACACTAAACCGAACCCCAACCCTAACCCTAACCCGAACCCTAGCCCTAACCCTAACCCGAAACCTAACCGTAACCCGAACCCTAACCCTAACCCTAACCCTAACCCTAACCCGAACCCTAAACCTAACCCTAACCCGAACCCTAACCCGAACCCTAACCCTAACCCTAACCTGAACACTAACACCTAACCCTAACCCGAACCCGAACCCGAACCCTAACCCGAACCCTAACCCTAAACCTAACCCGAACCCTAACCCTAACCCTAACCCTAACCCTAACCCTAACCCTAACCCGATCCCGAACCCTAACACTAACCCTACCTCTAAACCTAAACCTAACCCTAACACGAACCCTAACCCTAACCCGAACCTTAACCCGAACCCTAACCCGAACCCTAACCCTAACCCTAACCTAACCCTAATCCGATACCTAACCCTAACCCTAACCCTAACCCTAAACCTAAACCTAACCCCAACCCTAACCCTAACACTAACCCTAACCCTAACCCGAACCCTAACCCTAACCCTAACCCTAAACCTAACCCAAACCCGAACCCTAACCCTAACCGCTAACCCGAACCCTAACCCTAAAGCGACCCTAACCCTAACCCAAACACTAACCCTAACCCGAACACTAACCTAACCCTAATCCGAAACCTAACCCTAAACCTAACCCTAACCCTACCTCTAACCCTAAACCTAACCCTAACCCTGTCCCCAAACCTAACCCTAACACTAACCCTAACCCTAAACCGAACCCTAAACCTAACCCTAACCCTAACCCGAACCCGAACCCGAACCCTAACCCTAACCCTAACCCGAACCCTAACACTAACCCGAAACCTAACCCGAAACCAACCCTAACCCGAACCCTAACCCTAACCCGAACCCTAACCCTAACCCTAACCCTAACCCGAAACCTAAACCTAACCCGAACCCTAACCCTAAACCTAACCTAACCCTAATCCGAACCCTAACCCTAACCCTAACCCAAACCCTAACCCTAAACCAAACCCCAACCCTAACCCTAACACTAACCCTAACCCTAACCCGAACCCTAACCCTAACCATAACCCTAACCCTAAACAAACCCGAACCCTAACACTAACCCCTGACCCGAACCCTAACCCTAACCCGAACCCTAACCCTAACCAAAACCCTAACCCTAACCCGAACCCTAACCTAACTCTAATCCGAAACCTAACCCTAACCCTAACCCTAACCCTAACACTAACCCCTAACCCTAACCCTAAACCCAACCCTAACCCTAACACTAAACCTAACCCTAACCCGAACCCGAACCCTAACCCTAACCCTAATCCGAACCCTAACCCTAACCCTAACACTAACCCTAACGCTAACGCGAACCCTAACCCTAACCCCTAACCTTAACCCTAACCCTAACCCGAAACTGAAACCTAACCCAAACCCTAAACCCTAACCTTAACCCGAGCCCTAACCCTAACTCGAACCCTAACCCTAACCCTAAACATAACCCTAACCCGAACCCGCACCCTAACCCGAACTGTACCCCTAACCCTAATCCGAACCCTAACCCTAACCCTAAACCTAACCCTAACCCGAACCCGAACCCTAAACCTAACCCTAACCCGAACTAGAACCCTAACCCTAACCCGAACCCTAACCCGAACCCTAACCCTACCCGAAACCTAACCCTAACCCGAACCCTAACCCGAACCCTAACCCTAACCCGAACCCTAACCCTAACCCGAACCCTAACCCTAAACCTAACCCGATCCCTAACCCTAACCCTAACCCGAAACCTAACCCTAACCCGAACCCTAACCCGAACCCGAACCCGAACCCTAACCCTAACCCGAACCCTAACCCTAAACCTAACCCTAAACCGAACCCTAAACTAAACCCGAACCCTAACCCGAACCCGAACCCTAACCATAACCCGAACCCGAACCCTAACCCTAACCTTAACCCTCACCCTAACCCTAACCCTAACCCTAAATCTAAGCCTAACCCGAACCCTAACCCTAACCCGAACCCTAACCCTAACCCTAACCCGAAACCTAACCCTAACCCTAACCCGAACCGTAACCCGAACCCTAAACCTAACCCTAACCC
>JAVLSZ010000047.1:107500-112500 GCA_032313775.1 Urocyon cinereoargenteus | reverse complement strand
AACCGAACCTTAACCCGAACCCTAACCCGAACCCTAACCCTAACCCTAACCTAACCCTAATCCGATACCTAACCCTAACCCTAACCCTAAACCTAACCCTAACCCCAACGCTAACCCTAACACTAACCCTAACCCTAACCCGAACCCTAACCCTAACCCTAAACCTAACCCAAACCCGAACCCTAACCCTAACCGCTAACCCGAACCCTAACCCTAAAGCGACCCTAACCCTAACCCAAACACTAACCCTAACCCGAACACTAACCTAACCCTAATCCGAAACCTAACCCTAACCCTAACCCTAACCCTACCTCTAACCCTAAACCTAACCCTAACCCTATCCCCAAACCTAACCCTAACACTAACGCTAACCCTAAACCGAACCCTAAACCTAACCCTAACCCTAACCCGAACCCGAACCCGAACCCTAACCCTAACCCTAACCCGAACCCGAACCCTAACCCTAACCCGAAACCTAACCCGAAACCAACCCTAACCTGAACCCTAACCCTAACCCGAACCCTAACCCTAACCCTAACCCGAAACCTAAACCTAACCCGAACCCTAACCCTAAACCTAACCTAACCCTAATCCGAAACCTAACCCTAACCCTAACCCAAACCCTAACCCTAAACCAAACCCCAACCCTAACCCTAACACTAACCCTAACCCTAACCCGAACCCTAACCCTAACCCTAACCCTAACCCTAAACAAACCCGAACCCTAACACTAACCCCTGACCCGAACCCTAACCCTAACCCGAACCCTAACCCTAACCAAAACCCTAACCCTAACCCGAAACCTAACCTAACTCTAATCCGAAACCTAACCCTAACCCTAACCCTAACCCTAACACTAACCCCTAACCCTAACCCTAAACCCAACCCTAAACCTAACACTAACCCTAACCTTAACCCGAACCCGAACCCTAACCCTAACCCTAATCCGAACCCTAACCCTAACCCTAACACTAACCCTAACGCTAACGCGAACCCTAACCCTAACCCCTAACCTTAACCCTAACCCTAACCCGAAACTGAAACCTAACCCAAACCCTAACCCCTAACCTTAAGCCGAACCCTAACCCTAACCCGAACCCTAACCCTAACCCTAAACATAACCCTAACCCGAACCCGAACCCTAACCCGAACTGTACCCCTAACCCTAATCCGAACCCTAACCCTAACCCTAAACCTAACCCTAACCCGAACCCGAACCCTAAACCTAACCCTAACCCGAACTAGAACCCTAACCCTAACCCGAACCCTAACCCTAACCCGAACCCTAACCCTACCCGAAACCTAACCCTAACCCGAACCCTAACCCGAACCCTAACCCTAACCCGAACCCTAACCCTAACCCGAACCCTAACCCTAAACCTAACCCGATCCCTAACCCTAACCCTAACCCGAAACCTAACCCTAACCCGAACCCTAACCCGAACCCGAACCCGAACCCTAACCCTAACCCGAACCCTAACCCTAAACCTAACCCTAAACCGAACCCTAAACTAAACCCGAACCCTAACCGAACCCGAACCCTAACCATAACCCAAAACCGAACCCTAACCCTAACCTTAACCCTAAACCTAACCCTAACCCGAACCCTAAATCTAACCCTAACCCGAACCCTAACCCTAACCCGAACCCTAACCCTAACCCTAACCCGAACCCTAACCCGAACCGTAACCCGAACCCTAAACCTAACCCTAACCCTAACCCAAACCCTAACCCTAACCCGAACACTAACCCTAACCCTAACCCGAAACCTAACCCTAACTCGAACCCTAACCCTAACCCTAACCCTAACCCTAACCCTAACCCTAATCCTAACACCAACCCTAACCATAACACTAACCCTTACCCTAACCCGAACCCTAACCCTAACCCTAACCCTAACCCTAAACCAAACCCGAACCCTAACCTTAACCCCTAACACGAAACCTAACCCTAACCCGAACCCGAACCCGAACCCGAACCCTAACCCGAACCCTAAAACTAACCCGACCCTAACCATAACCCTAACCCTATCCCGAACCCTAAACCTAACCCTAACCCGACCCCTAACCCGAACCCTAACACGAACCCTAACCCTAACCCTAACCCTAACCCTACCCGAACCCTATCCCTAAACCTAACTCGAACCCTAACCCAAACCCGAACCCTAACCCTAACCCTAACCCGAACCCTAACCCTAACTCGAAACCGAACCCTAACCCTAACCCGAAACCTAAACCGAACCAAACCCTAACCCGAACCCTAACCCTAACCCGATCCTTAACCCTAACACTAACCCTAACGCGAAACCTAAACCTAACCCAAACCTTAACCCTAAACTAACCCGAACCCTAACCAGAACCCTAACCCTAACCCTAACCCGAACCCTAACCCTAAACCGAAACCTAACCCTAACCCTAACCCGAAACCTAACCCTAACCCGAACCCGAACCCTAACCGTAACCGAACCCTAACCCTAACCCTAAACCTAACCCTAAACCGAACCCTAACCCTAAACCTAACCCGAACCCTAACCCGAAACCTAACCCGAAACCAACCCTAACCCTACCTCGAACCCTAACCCGAATCCTAACCCTAACCCTAACCTGAACCCTAACCCTAACCCTAACCCTAACCCGAACCCTAACCCGAACCCTAACCCTAAACCTAACCCTCACCCGAACCCTAACCCTAACCCTAAACCGAACCATAACCCAAACCCGAACACGAACCCTAACCCGAATCCTAACCCTAACCCTAATCCGAATCCTAAACCTAACCCTAACCCTAACCCTAACCCTAACCCGAACCCTAACCCTAACCCGAACCCGAACCCTAACCCTAACCCTTAACCTAACCCTAACCCTAACCCGAACCTTAACGCGAACCCTAACCCTAACCCGAACCCTAACCCTAACCCTAACCCGAACACTAACCCTAAACCGAAACCTAACCCTAACCCTAACCCTAACCCTAACTCTAACCCGAACCCTAACCCTAACCCTAACCTAACCCTAATCCGAACCCTAACCCTAACCCTAACACTAACCTTAACCCTAACCGAACCCTAACCCTAACCCTTACCCTAACCCTAACCCGAACCCGAACCCTAACACTAACCCTAACCCGAACACTAACCCTAAACCGAACCCTAAACCTAACCCGAACCCTAACCCTAACCCGAACCCTAACCTAACCCTAATCCGAACCCTAACCCTAACCCTATCCCTAACCCTAACACTAACCCCTAACCCTAACCCGAAACCTAACCCGAACCCTAACCCGAACCCTAACCCTAACCCTAACCCGAAACCTAACCCTAACCATAACCCGAACCCTAACCCGAACCCTAACCCTAACCCTAACCCGAACCCTAACCCGAACCCTAACCCTAACCCTAACCTGAACACTAACCCCTAACCCTAACCCGAACCCGAACCCTAACCCGAAACCTAACCCTAACCCGAACCCGAACCCTAACCCTAACCCTAACCCTAACCCGAAACCTAACCCTAACCCTAACCCTAACCCTAACCCTAACCCGAACCCTAAACCTAACCCTAACCCTAACCCTAACCCTAACCCTAACCATAACCCGAAACCTAACCCTAACTCGAACCCTAACTCTAACCCGAACACTAAACCGAACCTTAACCCGAAACCTAACCCTAACCCTAACCCGAACCGTAAACCTACCCAAACCCTAACCCGAACCCTAACCCTAACCATAACCCTAACCCGAACCCTAACCCTAACCCTAACCCTAACCTTAACCAAACCCGAACCCTAACCCTAACCCCTAACCCGAACCCTAACCCTAACCCGACCCTAACCCTAACCCAAACCCTAACCCTAACCCGAACCCTAACCTAACCCTAATCCGAAACCTAACCCTAACCCTAACCCTAACCCTACCTCTAACCCTAAACCTAACCCTAACCCTATCCCCAAACCTAACCCTAACACTAACCCTAACCCTAAACCGAACCCTAACCCTAACCCTAACCCTAACCCGAACCCGAACCCGAACCCTAACCCTAACCCTAACCCGAACCCTAACCCTAACCCGAAACCTAACCCGAAACCAACCCTAACCCGAACCCTAACCCTAACCCGAACCCTAACCCTAACCCTAACCCTAACCCGAAACCTAAACCTAACCCGAACCCTAACCCTAAACCTAACCTAACCCTAATCCGAACCCTAACCCTAACCCTAAACCAAACCCTAACCCTAAACCTAACCCCAACCCTAACCCTGACACTAACGCTAACCCTAACCAGAACCCTAACCCTAACCCTAACCCTAACCCTAAACAAACCCGAACCCTAACACTAACCCCGGACCCGAACCCTAACCCTAACCCGAAACCTAACCCTAACCAAAACCCTAACCATAACCCGAACCCTAACCTAACTCTAATCCGAAACCTAACCCTAACCCTAACCCTAACCCTAACACTAACCCCTAACCCTAACCCTAAACCCAACCCAAACCCTAACACTAACCCTAACCCTAACCCGAACCCGAACCCTATCCCTAACCCTAACCCGAACCCTAACCCTAACCCTAACACTAACCCTAACGCTAACGCGAACCCTAACCCTAACCCCTAAACTTAACCCTAACCCTAACCCGAAACTGAAACCTAACCCTAACCCTAACCCCTAACCCTAACCCGAACCCTAACCCTAACCCGAACCCTAACCCTAAACATAACCCTAACCCGAACCCTAACCCGAACTGTACACCTAACCCTAATCCAAACCCTAACCCTAACCCTAAACCTAACCCTAACCCGAACCCGAACCCTAAACCTAACCCTAACCCGAACTAGAACCCTAACACTAACCTGAACCCTAACCCTAACCCGAACCCTAACCCTACCCGAAACCTAACCCTAACCCGAACCCTAACCCGAATCCTAACCCTAACCCGAACCCTAACCCTAACCCGAACCCGAACCCTAACCCTAAACCTAACCCTAAACCGAACCCTAAACT
>JAVLSZ010000047.1:82500-87500 GCA_032313775.1 Urocyon cinereoargenteus | reverse complement strand
ACCCTAACCCTACCTCTAACCCTAAACCTAACCCTAACCCTATCCCCAAACCTAACCCTAACACTAACCCTAACCCTAAACCGAACCCTAACCCTAACCCTAACCCTAACCCGAACCCGAACCCGAACCCTAACCCTAACCCGAACCATAACCCTAACCCGAAACCTAACCCGAAACCAACCCTAACCCGAACCCTAACCCTAACCCGAACCCTAACCCTAACCCTAACCCTAACCCGAAACCTAAACCTAACCCCAACCCTAACCCTAAACCTAACCTAACCCTAATCCGAACCCTAACCCTAACCCTAACCCAAACCCTAACCCTAAACCTAACCCTAACCCGAACCCGAACCCTAAACCTAACCCTAACCCGAACTAGAACCCTAACACTAACCCGAACCCTAACCCTAACCCGAACCCTAACCCTACCCGAAACCTAACCCTAACCCGAACCCTAACCCGAATCCTAACCCTAACCCGAACCCTAACACTAACCGGAACCCTAACCCTAAACCTAACCCGAAGCCTAACCCTAACCCTAACCCGAAACCTAACCCTAAACCGAACCCTAACCCTAACCCAAACCCGAACCCTAACCCTAAACCTAACCCTAAACCGAACCCTAAACTAAACCCGAACCCTAACCCGAACCCGAACCCTAACCATAACCCGAACCCGAACCCTAACCCTAAACTGAACCCTAACCCTAACCCTAACCCGAACCCTAAATCTAACCCTAACCCGAACCCTAACCCTAACCCGAACCCTAACCCTAACCCTAACCCGAATCCTAACCCTAACCCTAACCCGAACCGTAACCCGAACCCTAAACCTAACCCTAACCCTAACCCAATCCCTAACCCTAACCCTAACCCGAACCCTAACCCTAACCCTAACCCGAACCCTAACCTTAACCCTAACCCTAAACCTAACCCTAACCCTAACCCTAACCCGAATGCTAACCCTAACCATTAACTTAACCCTAACCCTAGTACGAACCCTAACGCTAACCCGAACCCTAACATTAACCATAACCCTAACCCTAACCCTAACCCCTAACCCTAAACCTAACCCTAACCCTAACCCTAAAACCTAACCCTAACCCTAACACGAACTCTAACACTAAACCGAACCCTAACCCTAACCCTAACCCGAACCCTAGCCCTAACCCTAACCCGAAACCTAACCGTAACCCGAACCCTAACCCTAACCCTAACCCTAATCCTAACCCGAACCCTAAACCTAACCCTAACCCGAACCCTAACCCGAACCCTAACCCTAACCCTAACCTGAACACTAACACCTAACCCTAACCCGAACCCGAACCCTAACCCGAAACCTAACCCTAAACCTAACCCGAACCCTAACCCTAACCCTAACCCTAACCCTAACCCTAACCCTAACCCGAACCCGAACCCTAACCCTACCTCTAACCCTAAACCTAACCCTAACCCGAACCCTAACCCTAACCCGAACCCTAACCCGAACCCTAACCCGAACCCTAACCCTAACCCTAACCTAACCCTAATCCGATACCTAACCCTAACCCTAAACCTAACCCTAAACCTACCCCTAACCCCAACCCTAACCCTAACACTAACCCTAACCCTAACCCGAACCCTAACCGTAACCCTAACCCTAAACCTAACCCAAACCCGAACCCTAACCCTAACCCCTAACCCGAACCCTAATCCTAAAGCGACCCTAACCCTAACCGAAACCCTAACCCTAACCCGAACACTAACCTAACCCTAATCCGAAACCTAACCCTAACCCTAACCCTAACCCTACCTCTAACCCTAAACCTAACCCTAACCCTATCCCGAAACCTAACCCTAACACTAACCCTAACCCTAAACCGAACCCTAACCCTAACCCTAACCCTAACTCGAACCCGAACACGAACCCTAACCCTAACCCTAACCCGAACCCTAAACCTAACCCGAAACCTAACCCGAAACCAAACCTAACCCGAACCCTAACCCGAACCCTAACCCTAACCCTAACCCAAACCCTAACCCGAAACCTAAACCTAACCCGAACCCTAACCCTAAACCTAACCTAACCCTAATCCGAACCCTAACCCTAACCCTAACCCAAACCCTAACCCTAAACCAAACCCCAACCCTAACCCTAACACTAACCCTAACCCTAACCCGAACCCTAACCCTAACCGTAACCCTAACCCTAAACAAACCCGAACCCTAACACTAACCCCTGACCCGAACCCTAACCGTAAACCGAACCCTAACCCTAATCAAAACCCTAACCCTAACCCGAACCCTAACCTAACTCTAATCCGAAACCTAACCCTAACCCTAACCCTAACCCTAACCCTAACCCGAACACTAACTCTAACCCGAACCCTAAACCGAACCGTAACCCGAACCCTAACCCAAACCCTAAACCTAACCCGAACCGTAACCCTAACCCGAACCCTAACCCTAACCCTAACCCTAAACCCGAACCCTAACCCGAACCCTAACCCAAACCCTAACCCTAACCCTAACCCTAACCCTAACCCAAACACTAAACCTAACCCTAACCCGAACCCTAACCCCAACCCTAACCCGAACCCCAACCCTAACCCTAACCCGAACCCGAACCTAACCCTAACCCTTACCCGAACCCTAACCCTAACCCGAAACCTAACCCTAACCCTAACCCTAACCCGAACCCTAACCCTAACCTGACCCCGAACCCGAACCCTAACCCTAACCCTTAACCTAACCCTAACCCTAACACTAACCCGAACCCTAACCCTAACCCTAACCCGAACCCTAACCCTAACCCGAACCCTAACCCTAACTCTAACCCGAACCCTAACCCTAACCCGAACCCGAACCCTAACCCTAACCCGAAACCTAACGCGAACAGAACCCTAAACCGAACCCTAACCCTAACCGAACCCTAACCCTAACCCTAACCCGAAACCTAAACCTAACCCGAAACCTAACCCTAAACCTAACCCGAACCCTAACCCGAACCCTAACCCTAACCCTAACCCGAACCCTAGCCCTAACCCTAACCCGAAACCTAACCGTAACCCGAACCCTAAACCTAACCCTAACACTAACACTAACCCGAACCCTAAACCTAACACTAACCGAAAACTGAAACCTAACCCTAACCCTAACCCCTAACCCTAACCCGAACCCTAACCCTAACCCGAACCCTAACACTAAACATAACCCTAACCCGAACCCGAACCCTAACACGAACTGTACACCTCACCCTAATCCAAACCCTAACCCTAACCCTAAACCTAACCCTAACCCGAACCCGAACCCTAAACCTAACCCTAACCCGAACTAGAACCCTAACCCTAACCCGAACCCTAACCCTAACCCGAACCCTAACCCTACCCGAAACCTAACCCTAACCCGAACCCTAACCCGAACCCTAACCCTAACCCGAACCCTAACACTAACCCGAACCCTAACCCTAAACCTAACCCGAAGCCTAACCCTAACCCTAACCCGAAACCTAACCCTATCCCGAACCCTAACCCTAACCCGAACCCGAACCCGAACCCTAACCCTAACCCGAACCCTAACCCTAAACCTAACCCTAAACCGAACCCTAAACTAAACCCGAACCCTAACCCGAACCCGAACCCTAACCATAACCCGAACCCGAACCCTTACCCTAACCTGAACCCTAACCCTAACCCTAACCCAAACCCTAAATCTAACCCTAACCCGAACCCTAACCCTAACCCGAACCCTAACCCTAACCCTAACCCGAACCCTAACACTAACCCTAACCCGAAACCTAACCGTAACCCGAACCCTAAACCTAACCCTAACCCTAACCCTAACCCGAACCCTAAAATTAACCCTAACCCGAACCCTAACCCGAACCCTAACCCTAACCCTAACCTGAACACTAACACCTAACCCTAACCCGAACCCGAACCCTAACCCGAACCCTAACCCTAAACCTAACCCGAACACTAACCCTAACCCTAACCCTAACCCGAAACCGAACCCTAACCCTAACCCTACCTCTAACCCTAAACCTAACCCTAACCCGAACCCTAACCCTAACCCGAACCCTAACCCTAACCCTAACCCGAACCCTAACCCTAACCCGAACCCGAACCCGAACCCTAACCATAACCCGAATCCTAACCCTAAACCTAACCCTAAACCGAACCCTCAACTAAACCCGAACCCTAACCCGAACCCGAACCCTAACCATAACCCGAACCCGAACACTAACCCTAACCTGAACCCTAACCCTAACCCTAACCCGAACCCTAAATCTAACCCTAAACCGAACCCTAACCCTAACCCGAACCCTAACCCTAACCCTAACCCGAATCCTAACACTAACCCTAACCCGAACCGTAACCCGAACCCTAAACCTAACCCTAACCCTAACCCAAACCCTAACCCTAACCCTAACCCGAACCCTAACCCTAACCCTAACACGAACGCTAACCCTAACCCTTAACTTAACCCTAACCCTAATACGAACCCTAACGCTAACCCGAACCCTAACCCTAACCATAACCCTAACCCTAACCCTAACCCCTAACCCTAAACCTAACCCTAACCCTAACCCTAAAACCTAACCCTAACCCTAACCCGAACTCTAACACTAAACCGAACCCTAACCCTAACCCTAACCCGAACCCTAGACCTAACCCTAACCCGAAACCTAACCGTAACCCGAACCCTAACCCTAAACCTAACCCTAACCCTAACCCGAACCCTAAACCTAACCCTAACCCGAACCCTAACCCGAACCCTAACCCTAACCCTAACCTGAACACTAACACCTAACCCTAACCCGAACCCGAACCCTAACCCGAACCCTAACCCTAAACCTAACCGAACCCTAACCCTAACCCTAAACCTAACCCTAACCCTAACCCGAACCCTAACCCTAACCCTACCTCTAACCCTAAACCTAACCCTAACCAGAACCCACCCCCAACCCGAACCCTAACCCGAACCCTAACCCGAACCCTAACCCTAACCCTAACCTAAC
>JAVLSZ010000047.1:72500-77500 GCA_032313775.1 Urocyon cinereoargenteus | reverse complement strand
AACCCTAACCCTAACACTAACCCCTAACCCTAACCCGAACACTAACCCGAACCCTAACCCGAACCCTAACCCTAACCCTAACCCGAAACCTAACCCTAACCATAACCCGAACCCTAACCCGAACCCTAACCCTAACCCTAACCCGAACCCTAAACTGAACCCTAACCCTAACCCTAAACTGAACACTAACCCCTAACCCTAACCCGAACCCGAACCCTAACCCGAAACCTAACCCTAACCCGAACCCGAACCCTAACCCGAACCCTAACCCTAACCCTAACCCGAAACCTAACCCTAACCCTAACCCTAACCCGAACCCTAACCCTAACCCTAACCCTAACCCTAACCCTAACCCTAACCCGAAACCTAACCCTAACTCGAACCCTAACTCTAACCCGAACACTAAACCGAACCTTAACCCGAAACCTAACCCTAACCCTAACCCGAACCGTAAACCTACCCTAACCCTAACCCTAACCCTAACCCTAACCCTAACCCGAACCCTAACTCTAACGCGAACCCTAAACCGAACCCTAACCCGAACCCTAAACCTAACCCTAACCCGAACCGTAACCCTAACCCTAACCCGAACCCGAACCCTAACCCTAACCCTAACCCTAACCCGAACCCTAACCCTAAACCTAACCCGACGCCTAACACGAAACCTAAACCTAACCCTAACCCTAACCCTAACCCGAACCCTAACCCGAACCCTAATCTTAACCCTAACCCTAACCCGAACCCTAAGCCGAACCCTAACCCTAACCCTAAACCAAACCCTAACCCTAACCCGAACCCGAACCCTAACCCTAACCCGAACCCTAACCCTAACCCTAACCTGAACCGTAACCCTAACCCGAACCCGAACCCTAACCCTAACCTGAAACCTAACCCGAACCCTAATCCTAACCCTAACCCTAAACCTAACCCTAACCCTAACCCAAACACGAACCCTAACCCGAACCCTACCCCAAACCTAATCTGAACCCTAACCCTAACCCTAAACCTAACCCTACCCCGAACCCGAGCCCTAACCCTAAACCTAACCGGAACCCGAACCCTAAACCTAAACCGAACCCTAACCCTAACCCGAACCCTAACCCTACCCGAAATCTAACCCTAACCCTAACCCGAACCCAAACCCGAAACCTAACCCTAACCCTAACCCGAACACTAACCCGAACCCTAACCCGAACCCGATCAATAACCCGAACCCGAGCCCTAACCCTAACCCTAACTCTAACCCAAACCCTAAACCGAACCCTAACTCGAACCCTAAACCTAACCCGAAACCGAACCTGAAGCCTAAACCTAACCCTAACACGAAACCGAACCCTAACCCTAAACCTAACCCGAACCCTAACCCTAACCCGAACCCTAACCCTAAGCCTAACCCCGAACCCGGACCCTAACCCTAAACCTAACCCTAACCCGAACCCTAACCCGAACCCTAACCCGAACCCCAACCCTAACCCTAACCCGAACCCGAACCCGAACCCTAACCCTAACCCGAACCCTAACCCTAACCCGACCCTAACCATAACCCTAACCCTAACCCGAACCCTAACCCTAACCCTAACCCGAACCCTAACCCTAACCCTAACCTAACCCTAATCCGAAACCTAACCCTAACCCTAACACTAACCTTAACTCTAAACCGAACCCTAACCCTAACCCTTACCCTATCCCTAACCCGAACCCGAACCCTAACACTAACCCTTAACCCGAACACTAACCCTAACCCGAACCCTAACCCTAACCCGAACCATAACCCTTACCCGAACCCTAACCTAACCCTAATCTGAACCCTAACCCTAACCCTAACCCTAACCCTAACACTAACTCCTAACCCTAACCCGAACCCTAACCCGAACGCTAACCCGAACCCTAACCCTAACCCTAACCCGAACCCTAACCATAACCATAACCCGAACCCTAACACGAACCCTAACCCTAACCCTAACCCGAACCCTAACCCGAACCCTAACCCTAACCCTAACCTGAACACTAACCCCTAACCCAAACCCGAACCCGAAACCTAACCCGAACCCTAACCCTAACCCTAACCCGAACCCGAACCCTAACCCGAACCCTAACCGTAACCCGAAACCTAACCCTAACCCTAAACCTAACCCTAACCCTAACCCGTACCCTAACCCTAACCCTAACCCTAACCCTAACCCTAACCCGAAACCTAACCCTAACTCGAACCCTAACTCTAAATCTAACACTAAACCGAACCTTATCCCGAACCCTAACCCTAACCCTAACCCGAACCGTAACCCTACCCTAACCCTAACCCGAACCCTAAACCTAACCCTAACCCTAAACCTAACCCGAACCCTAACTCTAACGCGAACCCTAAACCGAACCCTAACCCGAACCCTAAACCTAACCCTAACCCGAACCGTAACCCTAACCCTTACCCTAACCCGAACCCTAACCCTAACGCTAACCCTAACCCGAACCCTAACCCTAACCCTAACCCGACCCCTAACCCGAACCCTAACACGAACCCTAAACCTAACCCTAACCCTAAACCGAACCCTAACCCTAACCCTAACCCGACTCCTAACCCGAACCCTAACACGAAGCCTAAACCTAACCCTAACCCTAACCCTAACCCAAACGCTAACCCTAACCCTAACCCGAACCCTAACCCTAACCCGAACCCTAACCCTAACCCTAACCCGAACCCTAACCCTAACCCGAACCCGAACCCTAACCCTAACCTGAAACCTCACCCGAACCCTAATCCTAACCCTAACCCTAAACCTAACCCTAACCCTAACCCAAACCCGAACCCTAACCCGAACCCTACCCCTGACCCTAATCCGAACCCTAACCCTATCCCTAAACCTAACCCTAACCCTAACCCGAACCCTAACCCTAACCCTAACCGGAACCCGAACCCTAAACCTAAACCAAACCCTAACCCTAACCCGAACCCTAACCCTACCCGAAACCTAACCCTAACCCGAACCCGAACCCGAAACCTAACCCTAACCCTAACCCGAACCCTAACCCTAACCCGAACCCTAACCCGATCCCGATCAATAACCCGAACCCGAACCCTAACCCTAACCCTAACTCTAACCCAAACCCTAAACTGAACCCTAACTCGAACCCTAAACCTAACACGAAACCGAAACCGAACCCTAAACTTAACCCTAACACGAACCCGAACCCTAACCCTAAACATAACCCGAACCCTAACCCTAACCCGAACCCTAACCCTAACCCTAACCCCGAACCCGGACCCTAACCCTAAACCTAAACCTAACCCGAACCCTAACCCGAACCCTAACCCGAACCCCAACCCTAACCCTAACCCGAACCCGAACCCGAACCCTAACCCTAACCCGAACCCTAACCCTTACTCGACCCTAACCATAACCCTAACCCTAACCCGAACCCTAACCCTAAACCTAAACCGACCCCTAACCCGAACCGTAACACGAACCCTAACCCTAACCTTAACCCTAACCCTAAACCGAAACCTAACCCTAAACCTAACCCGAACCCTAACCCTAACCCGAACCCTAACCCTAAACCTAACCCTAACCCGAACCCTAACCCGAACCCTAACCCTAACCCTAACCTGAACACTAACACCTAACCCTAACCCGAACCCGAACCCTAACCCGAAACCTAACCCTAAACCTAACCCGAACCCTAACCCTAACCCTAACCCTAACCCTAACCCTAACCCGAACCCGAACCCTAACCCTACCTCTAACCCTAAACCTAACCCTAACCCGAACCCTAACCCTAACCCGAACCCTAACCCGAACCCTAACCCGAACCCTAACCCTAACCCTAACCTAACCCTAATCCGATACCTAACCCTAACCCTAAACCTAACCCTAAACCTACCCCTAACCCCAACCCTAACCCTAACACTAACCCTAACCCTAACCCTAACCCGAACCCTAACCGTAACCCTAACCCTAAACCTAACCCAAACCCGAACCCTAACCCTAACCCCTAACCCGAACCCTAATCCTAAAGCGACCCTAACCCTAACCGAAACCCTAACCCTAACCCGAACACTAACCTAACCCTAATCCGAAACCTAACCCTAACCCTAACCCTAACCCTACCTCTAACCCTAAACCTAACCCTAACCCTATCCCGAAACCTAACCCTAACACTAACCCTAACCCTAAACCGAACCCTAACCCTAACCCTAACCCTAACTCGAACCCGAACACGAACCCTAACCCTAACCCTAACCCGAACCCTAAACCTAACCCGAAACCTAACCCGAAACCAAACCTAACCCGAACCCTAACCCGAACCCTAACCCTAACCCTAACCCAAACCCTAACCCGAAACCTAAACCTAACCCGAACCCTAACCCTAAACCTAACCTAACCCTAATCCGAACCCTAACCCTAACCCTAACCCAAACCCTAACCCTAAACCAAACCCCAACCCTAACCCTAACACTAACCCTAACCCTAACCCGAACCCTAACCCTAACCGTAACCCTAACCCTAAACAAACCCGAACCCTAACACTAACACCTGACCCGAACCCTAACCGTAAACCGAACCCTAACCCTAACCAAAACCCTAACCCTAACCCGAACCCTAACCTAACTCTAATCCGAAACCTAACCCTAACCCTAACCCTAACCCTAACCCTAACCCGAACACTAACTCTAACCCGAACCCTAAACCGAACCGTAACCCGAACCCTAACCCAAACCCTAAACCTAACCCGAACCGTAACCCTAACCCGAACCCTAACCCTAACCCTAACCCTAAACCCGAACCCTAACCCGAACCCTAACCCAAACCCTAACCCTAACCCTAACCCTAACCCTAACCCAAACACTAAACCTAACCCTAACCCGAACCCTAACCCCAACCCTAACCCGAACCCCAACCCTAACCCTAACCCGAACCCGAACCTAACCCTAACCCTTACCCGAACCCTAACCCTAACCCGAAACCTAACCCTAACCCTAACCCTAACCCGAACCCTAACCCTAA
>JAVLSZ010000047.1:47500-67500 GCA_032313775.1 Urocyon cinereoargenteus | reverse complement strand
CCTAACCCTAACCCTAACCATAACCCGAACGCTAACCTAACCCTTAACTTAACCCTAACCCTAATACGAACCCTAACGCTAACCCGAACCCTAACCCTAACCATAACCCTAACCCTAACCCTAACCCCTAACCCTAAACCTAACCCTAACCCTAACCCTAAAACCTAACCCTGACCCTAACCCTAACCCGAACCCGAACCCGAACACTAACCCGAACCCTAACCCGAACCCTAACCCTAACTCGAAACCTAACCCTAACCCTAACCCTAACCCTAATCCTAACACCAACCCTAACCCTAACACTAACCCTTACCCTAACCCGAACCCTAACCCTAACCCTAACCCTAACCCTAACCCTAACCCTAACCCAAACCCGAACCCTAACCTTAACCCCTAACCCGAAACCTAACCCTAAACCGAACCCGAACCCGAAGCCGAACCCTAACCCTAACCCGAACCCTAAACCTAACCCGACCCTAACCATAACCCTAACCCTAACCCGAACCCTAAACCTAACCCTAACCCGACCCCTAACCCGAACCCTAACACGAACCCTAACCCTAACCCTAACCCTACCCGAACCCTATCCCTAAACCTAACTCGAACCCTAACCCAAACCCGAACCCTAACCCTAACCCTAACCCGAACCCTAACCCTAACTCGAACCCGAACCCTAACCCTAACCCGAAACCTAAACCGAACCAAACCCTAACCCGAACCCTAACCCTAACCCGATCCCTAACCCTAACACTAACCCTAACGCGAAACCTAAACCTAACCCAAACCTTAACCCTAAACTAAACCGAACCCTAACCAAAACCCTAACCCTAACCCTAACCCGAACCCTAACCCTAAACCGAAACCTAACACTAACCCTAACCCGAAACCTAACCCTAACCCTAACCCGAACCCTAACCGTAAACCGAACCCTAACCCTAACCCTAAACCTAACCCTAAACCGAAACCTAACCCTAACCCTAACCCGAATCCTAACCCGAAACCTAACCCGAAACCAACCCTAACCCTAACTCGAACCCTAACCCGAATCCTAACCCTAACCCTAACCGGAACCCTAACCCTAACCCTAACCCTAACCCGAACCCTAACCCGAACCCTAACCCTAAACCTAACCCTCACCCGAACCCTAACCCTAACCCTAAACCGAACCCTAACCCTAACCCGAACACGAACCCTAACCCGAATCCTAACCCTAACCCTAATCCGAATCCTAAACCTAACCCTAACCCTAACCCTAACCCGAACCCTAAACCTAACCCGAACCCGAACCCTAACCCTAACCCTTAACCTAACCCTAACCCTAACCCGAACCTTAACGCGAACGCTAACCCTAACCCGAACCCTAACCCTAACCCGAACACTAACCCTAAACCGAAACCTAACCCTAACCCTAACCCTAACCCTAACTCTAACCCGAACCCTAACCCTAACCCTAACCTAACCCTAATCCGAACCCTAAACCTAACCCTAACACTAACCTTAACCCTAAACCGAACCCTAACCCTAACCCTTACCCTAACCCTAACCCGAACCCGAACCCTAACACTAACCCCTAACCCGAACAATAACCCTAACCCGAACCCTAAACCTAACCCGAACCCTAACCCTAACCCGAACCCTAACCTAACCCTAATCCGAACCCTAACCATAACCCTAACCCTAACCCTAACACTAACCCCTAACCCTAACCCGAACACTAACCCGAACCCTAACCCGAACCCTAACCCTAACCCTAACCCGAAACCTAACCCTAACCATAACCCGAACCCTAACCCGAACCCTAACCCTAACCCTAACCCGAACCCTAACCTGAACCCTAACCCTAACCCTAAACTGAAAACTAACCCCTAACCCTAACCCGAACCCGAACCCTAACCCGAAACCTAACCCTAACCCGAACCCGAACCCTAACCCGAACCCTAACCCTAACCCGAAACCTAACCCTAACCCTAACCCTAACCCGAACCCTAACCCTAACCCTAACCCAAACCCTAACCCTAACCCTAACCCGAAACCTAACCCTAACTCGAACCCTAACTCTAACCCGAACACTAAACCGAACCTTAACCCGAAACCTAACCCTAACCCTAACCCGAACCGTAAACCTACCCTAACCCTAACCCTAACCCTAACCCTAACCCGAACCCTAACTCTAACGCGAACCCTAAACCGAACCCTAACCCGAACCCTAAACCTAACCCTAACCCGAACCGTAACCCTAACCCTAACCCGAACCCGAACCCTAACCCTAACCCTAACCCTAACACGAACCCTAACCCTAAACCTAACCCGACGCCTAACACGAAACCTAAACCTAACCCTAACCCTAACCCTAACCCGAACCCTAACCCGAACCCTAATCTTAACCCTAACCCTAACCCGAACCCTAAGCCGAACCCTAACCCTAACCCTAAAGCAAACCCTAACCCTAACCCGAACCCGAACCCTAACCCTAACCCGAACCCTAACCCTAACCCTAACCTGAACCGTAACCCTAACCCGAACCCGAACCCTAACCCTAACCTGAAACCTAACCCGAACCCTAATCCTAACCCTAACCCTAAACCTAACCCTAACCCTAACCCAAACACGAACCCTAACCCGAACCCTACCCCTAACCCTAATCTGAACCCTAACCCTAACCCTAAACCTAACCCTACCCCGAACCCGAGCCCTAACCCTAAACCTAACCGGAACCCGAACCCTAAACCTAAACCGAACCCTAACCCTAACCCGAACCCTAACCCTACCCGAAATCTAACCCTAACCCTAACCCGAACCCAAACCCGAACCCTAACCCTAACCCTAACCCGAACAATAACCCGAACCCTATCCCGAACCCGATCAATAACCCGAACCCGAGCCCTAACCCTAACCCTAACTCTAACCCAAACCCTAAACCGAACCCTAACTCGAACCCTAAACCTAACCCGAAACCGAACCCGAAGCCTAAACCTAACCCTAACACGAAACCGAACCCTAACCCAAAACCTAACCCGAACCCTAACCCTAACCCGAACCCTAACCCTAAGCCTAACCCCGAACCCGGACCCTAACCCTAAACCTAACCCTAACCCGAACCCTAACCCGAACCCTAACCCGAACCCCAACCCTAACCCTAACCCGAACCCGAACCCGAACCCTAACCCTAACCCGAACCCTAACCCTAACCCGACCCTAACCATAACCCTAACCCTAACCCGAACCCTAACCCTAACCCTAACCCGAACCCTAACCCTAACCCTAACCTAACCCTAATACGAACCCTAACCCTAACCCTAACACTAACCTTAAACCTAAACCGAACCCTAACCCTAACCCTTACCCTATCCCTAACCCGAACCCGAACCCTAACACTAACCCTTAACCCGAACACTAACCCTAACCCGAACCCTAACCCTAACCCGAACCATAACCCTAACCCGAACCCTAACCTAACCCTAATCTGAACCCTAACCCTAACCCTAACCCTAACCCTAACACTAACTCCTAACCCTAACCCGAACCCTAACCCGAACGCTAACCCGAACCCTAACCCTAACCCTAACCCGAACCCTAACCATAACCATAACCCGAACCCTAACACGAACCCTAACCCTAACCCTAACCCGAACCCTAACCCGAACCCTAACCCTAACCCTAACCTGAACACTAACCCCTAACCCAAACCCGAACCCGAAACCTAACCCGAACCCTAACCCTAACCCTAACCCGAACCCGAACCCTAACCCGAACCCTAACCGTAACCCGAAACCTAACCCTAACCCTAAACCTAACCCTAACCCTAACCCGTACCCTAACCCTAACCCTAACCCTAACCCTAACCCTAACCCGAAACCTAACCCTAACTAGAACCCTAACTCTAAATCTAACACTAAACCGAACCTTATCCCGAACCCTAACCCTAACCCTAACCCGAACCGTAACCCTACCCTAACCCTAACCCGAACCCTAAACCTAACCCTAACCCTAAACCTAACCCGAACCCTAACTCTAACGCGAACCCTAAACCGAACCCTAACCCGAACCCTAAACCTAACCCTAACCCGAACCGTAACCCTAACCCTTACCCTAACCCGAACCCTAACCCTAACGCTAACCCTAACCCGAACCCTAACCCTAACCCTAACCCGACCCCTAACCCGAACCCTAACACGAACCCTAAACCTAACCCTAACCCTAAACCGAACCCTAACCCTAACCCTAACCCGACCCCTAACCCGAACCCTAACACGAAGCCTAAACCTAACCCTAACCCTAACCCTAAACCAAACGCTAACCCTAACCCTAACCCGAACCCTAACCCTAACCCGAACCCTAACCCTAACCCTAACCCGAACCCTAACCCTAACCCGAACCCGAACCCTAACCCTAACCTGAAACCTAACCCGAACCCTAATCCTAACCCTAACCCTAAACCTAACCCTAACCCTAACCCAAACCCGAACCCTAACCCGAACCCTACCCCTAACCCTAATCCGAACCCTAACCCTATCCCTAAACCTAACCCTAACCCGAACCCGAACCCTAACCCTAACCCTAACCGGAACCCGAACCCTAAACCTAAACCAAACCCTAACCCTAACCCGAACCCTAACCCTACCCGAAACCTAACCCTAACCCGAACCCGAACCCGAAACCTAACCCTAACCCTAACCCGAACCCTAACCCTAACCCGAACCCTAACCCGATCCCGATCAATAACCCGAACCCGAACCCTAACCCTAACCCTAACTCTAACCCAAACCCTAAACTGAACCCTAACTCGAACCCTAAACCTAACCCGAAACCGAAACCGAACCCTAAACTTAACCCTAACACGAACCCGAACCCTAACCCTAAACATAACCCGAACCCTAACCCTAACCCGAACCCTAACCCTAACCCTAACCCCGAACCCGGACCCTAACCCTAAACCTAAACCTAACCCGAACCCTAACCCGAACCCTAACCCGAACCCCAACCCTAACCCTAACCCGAACCCGAACCCGAACCCTAACCCTAACCCGAACCCTAACCCTTACTCGACCCTAACCATAACCCTAACCCTAACCCGAACCCTAACCCTAACCCTAAACCGACCCCTAACCCGAACCGTAACACGAACCCTAACCCTAACCTTAACCCTATCCCTAAACCGAAACCTAACCCTAAACCTAACCCGAACCCTAACCCTAACCCGAACCCTAACCCTAAACCTAATCCGAACCCTAACCCTAACTCGAACCCGAACCCTAACCCTAACCCGAAACCTAAACCGAACCCAACCCTAACCCGAACCCTAACCCTAACCCGATCCCTAACCCTAACACCCTAACGCGAAACCTAAACCTAACCCAAACCTTAACCCTAAACCTAACCCGAACCCTAACCAGAACCCTAACCATAACCCTAACCTGAACCCTAACCCTAACCCAAAACCTAACCCTAACCCTAACCCGAAACCTAACCCTAACCCTAACCCGAACCCTAACCGTAAACCGAACCCTAACCCTAACCCTAAACCTAACCATAAACCGAACTCTAACCCTAACCCTAACCCTAACCCGAACCCTAAACCGAAACCTAACCCTAACCAAACCTGAACACTAACCCCTATACCTAACCCGAACCCTAAACCTAGCCGAACCCTAACCCTAACCCTAACCCGAACCATAAGCCTAACCCGAACCTTAACCCTAACCTGAACCCTAACCCGAACCCTAAACCGAACCCTAACCCTAACCCTAACCCGAACCCTAACCCTAACCCGAACACTAACCCTAACCCTAACTCGAAACCTAAACCTAACCCGAACCCTAACCCTAAACCTAACCTAACCCTAATCCGAACCCTAACCCTAACCTTAACCCAAACCCTAACCCTAAACCAAACCCCAACACTAACCCTAACACTAACCCTAACCCTAACCCGAACCCTAATCCTAACCCTAACCCTAAACAAACCCGAACCCTAACACTAACCCCTGACCCGAACCCTAACCCTAACCCGAACCCTAACCCTAACCAAAACCCTAACCCTAACCCGAACCCTAACCTAACTCTAATCCGAAACCTAACCCTAACCCTAACCCTAACCCTAACACTAACCCCTAACCCTAACCCTAAACCCAACCCTAACCCTAACACTAACCCTAACCCTAACCCGAACCCGAACCCTAACCCTAACCCTAACCCGAACCCTAACCCTAACCATAACACTAACCTTAACGCTAACGCGAACCCTAACCCTAACCCCTAACCTTAACCCTAACCCTAACCCGAAACTGAAACCTAACCCTAACCCTAACCCCTAAACTTAACCCGAACCCTAACCCTAACCCGAACCCTAACCCTAACCCTAAACATAACCCTAACCCGAACCCGAACCCTAACCCGAACTGTACCCCTAACCCAAATCCGAACCCTTACCCTAACCCTAAACCTAACCCTAACCCGAAGCCGAACCCTAAACCTAACCCTAACCCGAACTAGAACCCTAACCCTAACCCGAACCCTAACCCTAACCCGAACCCTAACCCTACCCGAAACCTAACCCTAACCCGAACCCTAAACCGAACCCTAACCCTAACCCGAACCCTAACCCTAACCCGAACCCTAACCCTAAACCTAACCCGAACCCTAACCCTAACCCTAACCCGAAACCTAACCCTAACCCGAACCCTAACCCGAACCCGAACCCGAACCCTAAACCTAACCCGAACCCTAACCCTAAACCTAACCCTAAACCGAACCCTAAACTAAACCCGAACCCTAACCCGAACCCGAACCTTAACCAAAACCCGAAACCGAACCCTAACCCTAACCTGAACCCTAACCCTAACCCGAACCCGAACCCTAAATCTAACCCTAACCCGAACCCTAACCCTAACCCGAACCCTAACCCTAACCCTAACCCGAAACCTAACCCTAACCCTAACCCGAACCGTAACCCGAACCCTAAACCTAACCCTAACCCTAACCCAAACCCTAACCCTAACCCTAACCCGAACCCTAACCCTAACCCTAACCCGAACCCTAACCCTAACCCTAACCCTAACCCTAAACCTAACCCGAAACCAAACCCTAACCCGAACCCGAACCCTAACCCTAACTCTAACCCTAACCATAACCCGAACGCTATCCCTAACCCTTAACTTAACCCTAACACTAATACGAAACCTAACGCTAACCCGAACCCTAACCATAACCATAACCCTAACCCTAACCCTAACCCCTAACCCTAAACCTAACCCTAACCCTAACCCTAAAACCTAAACCTAACCCTAGCCCTAACCCTAACCCTAACCCGAACCCTAACCCTAACTCGAACCCTAACCCTAACCCTAACCCTAACCCTAACCCTAATCCTAACACCAACCCTAACCCTAACACTAACCCTTACCCTAACCCGAACCCTAACCCTAACCCTAACCCTAACCCTAACCCTAACCCAAACCCGAACCCTAACCTAACTCTAATCCGAAACCTAACCCTAACCCTAACCCTAACCCTAACACTAACCCCTAACCCTAACCCTAAACCAACCCTAACCCTAACACTAACCCTAACCCTAAACCGAACCCGAACCCTAACCCTAACCCTAACCCGAACACTAACCTAACTCTAATCCGAAACCTAACCCTAACCCTAACCCTAACCCTAACACTAACCCCTTACCCTAACCCTAAACCAACCCTAACCCTAACACTAACCCTAACCCTAACCCGAACCCGAACCCGAACCCTAACCCTAACCCCTAACCTTAACCTTAACCCTAACCCGAAACTGAAACCTAACCCTAACCCTAACCCCTAACCTTAACCCGAACCCTAACACTAACCCGAACCCTAAACCTAACCCTAAACATAACCCTAACCCGAACCCGCACCCTAACCCGAACTCTACCCCTAACCCTAATCCGAACCCTAACCCTAACCCTAAACCTAACCCTAACCCGAACCCGAACCCTAAACCTAACCCTAACCCGAAATAGAACCCTAACCCTAACCCGAACCCTAACCCTAACCCGAACCCTAACCCTACCCGAAACCTAACCCTAACCCGAACCCTAACCCGAACCCTAACCCTAACCCGAACCCTAACCCTAACCCGAACCCTAACCCTAAACCTAACCCGATCCCTAACCCTAACCCTAACCCGAAACCTAACCCTAACCCGAACCATAACCCGAACCCGAACCCGAACCCTAACCCTAACCCGAACCCTAACCCTAAACCTAACCCTAAACCGAACCCTAAACTAAACCCGAACCCTAACCCGAACCCGAACCCTAACCATAACCCGAACCCGAACCCTAACCCTAACCTGAACCCTAACCCTAACCCTAACCCGAACCCTAAATCTAACCCTAACCCGAACCCTAACCCTAACCCGAACCCTAACCCTAACCCTAACCCGAAACCTAACCCTAACCCTAACCCGAACCGTAACCCGAACCCTAAACCTAACCCTAACCCTAACCCAAACCCTAACCCTAACCCTAACCCGAACCCTAGCCCTAACCCGAACCCTAAACCTAACCCTAACCCTAACCCTAACCCTAACCCGAAACCAAACCCTAACCCTAACCCGAACCCTAACCCTAACCCTAACCCTAACCATAACCCGAACGCTAACCTAACCCTTAACTTAACCCTAACCCTAATACGAACCCTAACGCTAACCCGAACCCTAACCCTAACCATAACCCTAACCCTAACCCTAACCCCTAACCCTAAACCTAACCCTAACCCTAACCCTAAAACCTAACCCTAACCCTAACCCTAACCCGAACCCGAACCCGAACACTAACCCTAACCCTAACCCGAACCCTAACCCTAACTCGAAACCTAACCCTAACCCTAACCCTAACCCTAACCCTAATCCTAACACCAACCCTAACCCTAACACTAACCCTTACCCTAACCCGAACCCTAACCCTAACCCTAACCCTAACCCTAACCCAAACCCGAACCCTAACCTTAAACCCTAACCCGAAACCTAACCCTAAACCGAACCCGAACCCGAACCCGAACCCTAACCCTAACCCTAACCCGAACCCTAAACCTAACCCGACCCTAATCATAACCCTAACCCTACCCCGAACCCTAAACCTAACCCTAACCCGACCCCTAACCCGAACCCTAACACGAACCCTAACCCTAACCCTAACCCTACCCGAACCCTATCCCTAAACCTAACTCGAACCCTAACCCAAACCCGAACCCTAACCCTAACCCTAACCCGAACCCTAACCCTAACTCGAACCCGAACCCTAACCCTAACCCGAAACCTAAACCGAACCAAACCCTAACCCGAACCCTAACCCTAACCCGATCCCTAACCCTAACACTAACCCTAACGCGAAACCTAAACCTAACCCAAACCTTAACCCTAAACTAACCCGAACCCTAACCAGAACCCTAACCCTAACCCTAACCCGAACCCTAACCCTAAACCGAAACCTAAAACTAACCCTAACCCGAAACCTAACCCTAACCCTAACCCGAACCCTAACCGTAAACCGAACCCTAACCCTAACCCTAAACCTAACCCTAAACCGAAACCTAACCCTAACCCTAACCCGAATCCTAACCCGAAACCTAACCCGAAACCAACCCTAACCCTAACTCGAACCCTAACCCGAATCCTAACCCTAACCCTAACCGGAACCCTAACCCTAACCCTAACCCTAACCCGAACCCTAACCCGAACCCTAACCCTAACCCTAACCTTCACCCGAACCCTAACCCTAACCCTAAACCGAACCCTAACCCTAACCCGAACACGAACCCTAACCCGAATCCTAACCCTAACCCTAATCCGAATCCTAAACCTAACCCTAACCCTAACCCTAACCCTAACCCGTACCCTAAACCTAACCCGAACCCGAACCCTAACCCTAACCCTTAACCTAACCCTAACCCTAACCCGAACCTTAACGCGAACCCTAACCCTAACCCGAACCCTAACCCTAACCCGAACACTAACCCTAAACCGAAACCTAACCCTAACCCTAACCCTAACCCTAACTCTAACCCGAACCCTAACCCTAACCCTAACCTAACCCTAATCCGAACCCTAACCCTAACCCTAACACTAACCTTAACCCTAAACCGAACCCTAAACCTAACCCTTACCCTAACCCTAACCCGAACCCGAACCCTAACACTAACCCCTAACCCGAACAATAACCCTAACCCGAACCCTAAACCTAACCCGAACCCTAACCCTAACCCGAACCCTAACCTAACCCTAATCTGAACCCTAACCCTAACCCTAACCCTAACCCTAACACTAACCCCTAACCCTAACCCGAACACTAACCCGAACCCTAACCCGAACCCTAAACCTAACCCTAACCCGAACCTAACCCTAACCATAACCCGAACCCTAACCCGAACCCTAAACCTAACCCTAACCCGAACCCTAACCCGAACCCTAACCCTAACCCTAAACTGAACACTAACCCCTAACCCTAACCCGAACCCGAACCCTAACCCGAAACCTAACCCTAACCCGAACCCGAACCCTAACCCGAACCCTAACCCTAACCCGAAACCTAACCCTAACCCTAACCCTAACCCTAACTCGAACCCTAACCCTAACCCTAACCCTAACCCTAACCCTAACCCGAAACCTAACCCTAACTCGAACCCTAACTCTAACCCGAACACTAAACCGAACCTTAACCCGAAACCTAACCCTAACCCTAACCCGAACCGTAAACCTACCCTAACCCTAACCCTAACCCTAACCCTAACCCTAACCCTAACCCGAACCCTAACTCTAACGCGAACCCTAAACCGAACCCTAACCCGAACCCTAAACCTAACCCTAACCCGAACCGTAACCCTAACCCTAACCCTAACCCGAACCCTAACCCTAACCCTAACCCTAACCCGAACCCTAAACCTAAACCTAACCCGACGCCTAACACGAAACCTAAACCTAACTCTAACCCTAACCCTAACCCGAACCCTAACCCGAACCCTAATCTTAACCCTAACCCTAACCCGAAACCTAACCCTAACCCGAACCCTAACCCTAACCCTAAACATAACCCTAACCCGAACCCGAACCCTAACCCGAACTGTACCCCTAACCCAAATCCGAACCCTTACCCTAACCCTAAACCTAACCCTAACCCGAAGCCGAACCCTAAACCTAACCCTAACCCGAACTAGAACCCTAACCCTAACCCGAACCCTAACCCTAACCCGAACCCTAACCCTACCCGAAACCTAACCCTAACCCGAACCCTAAACCGAACCCTAACCCTAACCCGAACCCTAACCCTAACCCGAACCCTAACCCTAAACCTAACCCGAACCCTAACCCTAACCCTAACCCGAAACCTAACCCTAACCCGAACCCTAACCCGAACCCGAACCCGAACCCTAAACCTAACCCGAACCCTAACCCTAAACCTAACCCTAAACCGAAACCTAAACTAAACCCGAACCCTAACCCGAACCCGAACCTTAACCAAAACCCGAAACCGAACCCTAACCCTAACCTGAACCCTAACCCTAACCCGAACCCGAACCCTAAATCTAACCCTAACCCGAACCCTAACCCTAACCCGAACCCTAACCCTAACCCTAACCCGAAACCTAACCCTAACCCTAACCCGAACCGTAACCCGAACCCTAAACCTAACCCTAACCCTAACCCAAACCCTAACCCTAACCCTAACCCGAACCCTAACCCTAACCCTAACCCGAACCCTAACCCTAACCCTAACCCTAACCCTAAACCTAACCCGAAACCAAACCCTAACCCGAACCCGAACCCTAACCCTAACTCTAACCCTAACCATAACCCGAACGCTATCCCTAACCCTTAACTTAACCCTAACACTAATACGAAACCTAACGCTAACCCGAACCCTAACCATAACCATAACCCTAACCCTAACCCTAACCCCTAACCCTAAACCTAACCCTAACCCTAACCCTAAAACCTAAACCTAACCCTAGCCCTAACCCTAACCCTAACCCGAACCCTAACCCTAACTCGAACCCTAACCCTAACCCTAACCCTAACCCTAACCCTAATCCTAACACCAACCCTAACCCTAACACTAACCCTTACCCTAACCCGAACCCTAACCCTAACCCTAACCCTAACCCTAACCCTAACCCTAACCCAAACCCGAACCCTAACCTAACTCTAATCCGAAACCTAACCCTAACCCTAACCCTAACCCTAACACTAACCCCTAACCCTAACCCTAAACCAACCCTAACCCTAACACTAACCCTAACCCTAAACCGAACCCGAACCCTAACCCTAACCCTAACCCGAACACTAACCTAACTCTAATCCGAAACCTAACCCTAACCCTAACCCTAACCCTAACACTAACCCCTTACCCTAACCCTAAACCAACCCTAACCCTAACACTAACCCTAACCCTAACCCGAACCCGAACCCTAACCCTAACCCTAACCCGAACCCTAACCCTAACCCTAACACTAAACCTAACGCTAACGCGAACCCTAACCCTAACCCCTAACCTTAACCTTAACCCTAACCCGAAACTGAAACCTAACCCTAACCCTAACCCCTAACCTTAACCCGAACCCTAACACTAACCCGAACCCTAAACCTAACCCTAAACATAACCCTAACCCGAACCCGCACCCTAACCCGAACTGTACCCCTAACCCTAATCCGAACCCTAACCCTAACCCTAAACCTAACCCTAACCCGAACCCGAACCCTAAACCTAACCCTAACCCGAAATAGAACCCTAACCCTAACCCGAACCCTAACCCTAACCCGAACCCTAACCCTACCCGAAACCTAACCCTAACCCGAACCCTAACCCGAACCCTAACCCTAACCCGAACCCTAACCCTAACCCGAACCCTAACCCTAAACCTAACCCGATCCCTAACCCTAACCCTAACCCGAAACCTAACCCTAACCCGAACCATAACCCGAACCCGAACCCGAACCCTAACCCTAACCCGAACCCTAACCCTAAACCTAACCCTAAACCGAACCCTAAACTAAACCCGAACCCTAACCCGAACCCGAACCCTAACCATAACCCGAACCCGAACCCTAACCCTAACCTGAACCCTAACCCTAACCCTAACCCGAACCCTAAATCTAACCCTAACCCGAACCCTAACCCTAACCCGAACCCTAACCCTAACCCTAACCCGAAACCTAACCCTAACCCTAACCCGAACCGTAACCCGAACCCTAAACCTAACCCTAACCCTAACACAAACCCTAACCCTAACCCTAACCCGAACCCTAGCCCTAACCCGAACCCTAAACCTAACCCTAACCCTAACCCTAACCCTAACCCGAAACCAAACCCTAACCCTAACCCGAACCCTAACCCTAACCCTAACCCTAACCATAACCCGAACGCTAACCTAACCCTTAACTTAACCCTAACCCTAATACGAACCCTAACGCTAACCCGAACCCTAACCCTAACCATAACCCTAACCCTAACCCTAACCCCTAACCCTAAACCTAACCCTAACCCTAACCCTAAAACCTAACCCTAACCCTAACCCTAACCCGAACCCGAACCCGAACACTAACCCTAACCCTAACCCGAACCCTAACCCTAACTCGAAACCTAACCCTAACCCTAACCCTAACCCTAACCCTAATCCTAACACCAACCCTAACCCTAACACTAACCCTTACCCTAACCCGAACCCTAACCCTAACCCTAACCCTAACCCTAACCCAAACCCGAACCCTAACCTTAAACCCTAACCCGAAACCTAACCCTAAACCGAACCCGAACCCGAAACCGAACCCTAACCCTAACCCTAACCCGAACCCTAAACCTAACCCGACCCTAATCATAACCCTAACCCTAACCCGAACCCTAAACCTAACCCTAACCCGACCCCTAACCCGAACCCTAACACGAACCCTAACCCTAACCCTAACCCTACCCGAACCCTATCCCTAAACCTAACTCGAACCCTAACCCAAACCCGAACCCTAACCCTAACCCTAACCCGAACCCTAACCCTAACTCGAACCCGAACCCTAACCCTAACCCGAAACCTAAACCGAACCAAACCCTAACCCGAACCCTAACCCTAACCCGATCCCTAACCCTAACACTAACCCTAACGCGAAACCTAAACCTAACCCAAACCTTAACCCTAAACTAACCCGAACCCTAACCAGAACCCTAACCCTAACCCTAACCCGAACCCTAACCCTAAACCGAAACCTAACACTAACCCTAACCCGAAACCTAACCCTAACCCTAACCCGAACCCTAACCGTAAACCGAACCCTAACCCTAACCCTAAACCTAACCCTAAACCGAAACCTAACCCTAACCCTAACCCGAATCCTAACCCGAAACCTAACCCGAAACCAACCCTAACCCTAACTCGAACCCTAACCCGAATCCTAACCCTAACCCTAACCGGAACCCTAACCCTAACCCTAACCCTAACCCGAACCCTAACCCGAACCCTAACCCTAACCCTAACCTTCACCCGAACCCTAACCCTAACCCTAAACCGAACCCTAACCCTAACCCGAACACGAACCCTAACCCGAATCCTAACCCTAACCCTAATCCGAATCCTAAACCTAACCCTAACCCTAACCCTAACCCTAACCCGTATCCTAAACCTAACCCGAACCCGAACCCTAACCCTAACCCTTAACCTAACCCTAACCCTAACCCGAACCTTAACGCGAACCCTAACCCTAACCCGAACCCTAACCCTAACCCGAACACTAACCCTAAACCGAAACCTAACCCTAACCCTAACCCTAACCCTAACTCTAACCCGAACCCTAACCCTAACCCTAACCTAACCCTAATCCGAACCCTAACCCTAACCCTAACACTAACCTTAACCCTAAACCGAACCCTAAACCTAACCCTTACCCTAACCCTAACCCGAACCCGAACCCTAACACTAACCCCTAACCCGAACAATAACCCTAACCCGAACCCTAAACCTAACCCGAACCCTAACCCTAACCCGAACCCTAACCTAACCCTAATCTGAACCCTAACCCTAACCCTAACCCTAACCCTAACACTAACCCCTAACCCTAACCCGAACACTAACCCGAACCCTAACCCGAACCCTAAACCTAACCCTAACCCGAACCTAACCCTAACCATAACCCGAACCCTAACCCGAACCCTAAACCTAACCCTAACCCGAACCCTAACCCGAACCCTAACCCTAACCCTAAACTGAACACTAACCCCTAACCCTAACCCGAACCCGAACCCTAACCCGAAACCTAACCCTAACCCGAACCCGAACCCTAACCCGAACCCTAACCCTAACCCGAAACCTAACCCTAACCCTAACCCTAACCCTAACTCGAACCCTAACCCTAACCCTAACCCTAACCCTAACCCTAACCCGAAACCTAACCCTAACTCGAACCCTAACTCTAACCCGAACACTAAACCGAACCTTAACCCGAAACCTAACCCTAACCCTAACCCGAACCGTAAACCTACCCTAACCCTAACCCTAACCCTAACCCTAACCCTAACCCTAACCCGAACCCTAACTCTAACGCGAACCCTAAACCGAACCCTAACCCGAACCCTAAACCTAACCCTAACCCGAACCGTAACCCTAACCCTAACCCTAACCCGAACCCTAACCCTAACCCTAACCCTAACCCGAACCCTAACCCTAAACCTAACCCGACGCCTAACACGAAACCTAAACCTAACTCTAACCCTAACCCTAACCCGAACCCTAACCCGAACCCTAATCTTAACCCTAACCCTAACCCGAACCCTAAGCCGAACCCTAACCCTAACCCTAAACCAAACCCTAACCCTAACCCGAACCCGAACCCTAACCCTAACCCGAAACCTAACCCTAACCCTAACCCGAACCGTAACCCTAACCCGAACCCGAACCCTAACCCTAACCTGAAACCTAACCCGAACCCTAATCCTAACCCTAACCCTAAACCTAACCCTAACCCTAACCCAAACCCGAACCCTAACCCGAACCCTACCCCTAACCCTAATCTGAACCCTAACCCTAACCCTAAACCTAACCCTACCCCGAACCCGAACCCTAACCCTAAACCTAACCGGAACCCGAACCCTAAACCTAAACCGAACCCTAACACTAACCCGAACCCTAACCCTACCCGAAATCTAACCCTAACCCTAACCCGAACCCAAACCCGAACCCTAACCCTAACCCTAACCCGAACACTAACCCGAACCCTAACCCGAACCCGATCAATAACCCGAACCCGAGCCCTAACCCTAACCCTAACTCTAACCCAAACCCTAAACCGAACCCTAACTCGAACCCTAAACCTAACCCGAAACCGAACCCGAACCCTAAACCTAACCCTAACACGAAACCGAACCCTAACCCTAAACCTAACCCGAACCCTAACCCTAACCCGAACCCTAAACCTAAGCCTAACCCCGAACCCGGACCCTAACCCTAAACCTAACCCTAACCCGAACCCTAACCCGAACCCTAACCCGAACCCCAACCCTAACCCTAACCCGAACCCGAACCCGAACCCTAACCCTAACCCGAACCCTAACCCTAACCCGACCCTAACCATAACCCTAACCTAACCCGAACCCTAACCCTAACCCTAACCCGAACCCTAACCCTAACCCTAACCTAACCCTAATCCGAACCCTAACCCTAACCCTAACACTAACCTTAAACCTAAACCGAACCCTAAACCTAACCCTTACCCTATCCCTAACCCGAACCCGAACCCTAACACTAACCCCTAACCCGAACACTAACCCTAACCCGAACCCTAACCCTAACCCGAACCATAACCCTAACCCGAACCCTAACCTAACCCTAATCTGAACCCTAACCCTAACCCTAACCCTAACCCTAACCCTAACACTAACCCCTAACCCTAACCCGAACCCTAACCCGAACGCTAACCCGAACCCTAACCCTAACCCTAACCCGAACCCTAACCATAACCATAACCCGAACCCTAACCCGAACCCTAACCCTAACCCTAACCCGAACCCTAACCCGAACCCTAACCCTAACCCTAACCTGAACACTAACCCCTAACCCAAACCCGAACCCGAAACCTAACCCGAACCCTAACCCTAACCCTAACCCGAACCCGAAACCTAACCCGAACCCTAACCGTAACCCGAACCCTAAACCTAACCCTAAACCTAACCCTAAACCTAACCCGTACCCTAACCCTAACCCTAACCCTAACGCTAACCCTAACCCGAACCCTAACCCTAACTCGAACCCTAACTCTAAACCTAACACTAAACCGAACCTTATCCCGAACCCTAACCCTAACCCTAACCTGAACCGTAACCCTACCCTAACCCTAACCCGAACCCTAACCCTAACCCTAACCCTAAACCTAACCCGAACCCTAACTCTAACGCGAACCCTAAACCGAACACTAACCCGAACCCTAAACCTAAACCTAACCCGAACCGTAACCCTAACCCTTACCCTAACCCGAACCCTAACCCTAACGCTAACCCTAACCCGAACCCTAACCCTAACCCTAACCCGACCCCTAACCCGAACCCTAACACGAACCCTAAACCTAACCCTAACCCTAAACCGAACCCTAACCCTAACCCTAACCCGACCCCTAACCCGAACCCTAACACGAAGCCTAAACCTAACCCTAACCCTAACCCTAACCCAAACCCTAACCCTAACCCTAACCCGAACCCTAACCCTAACCCGAACCCTAACCCTAACCCTAACCCGAACCCTAACCCTAACCCGAACCCGAACCCTAACCCTAACCTGAAACCTAACCCGAACCCTAATCCTAACCCTAACCCTAAACCTAACCCTAACCCTAACCCAAACCCGAACCCTAACCCGAACCCTACCCCTAACCCTAATCCGAACCCTAACCCTATCCCTAAACCTAACCCTAACCCGAACCCGAAACCTAACCCTAACCCTAACCGGAACCCGAACCCTAAACCTAAACCAAACCCTAACCCTAACCCGAACCCTAACCCTACCCGAAACCTAACCCTAACCCGAACCCGAACCCGAAACCTAACCCTAACCCTAACCCGAACCCTAACCATAACCCGAACCCTAACCCGATCCCGATCAATAACCCGAACCCGAACCCTAACCCTAACCCTAACTCTAACCCAAACCCTAAACTGAACCCTAACTCGAACCCTAAACCTAACCCGAAACCGAAACCGAACCCTAAACTTAACCCTAACACGAACCCGAACCCTAACCCTAAACCTAACCCGAACCCTAACCCTAACCCGAACCCTAACCCTAAACCTAACCCCGAACCCGGACCCTAACCCTAAACCTAAACCTAACCCGAACCCTAACCCGAACCCTAACCCGAACCCCAACCCTAACCCTAACCCGAACCCGAACCCGAACCCTAACCCTAACCCGAACCCTAACCCTTACTCGACCCTAAACATAACCCTAACCCTAACCCGAAACCTAACCCTAACCCTAAACCGACCCCTAACCCGAACCGTAACACGAACCCTAACCCTAACCTTAACCCTAACCCTAAACCGAAAACTAACCCTAAACCTAACCCGAACCCTAACCCTAACCCGAACCCTAACCCTAAACCTAATCCGAACCCTAACCCTAACTCGAACCCGAACCCTAACCCTAACCCGAAACCTAAAACGAACCCAACCCTAACCCGAACCCTAACCCTAACCCGATCCCTAACCCTAACACTAACCCTAACGCGAAACCTAAACCTAACCCAAACCTTAACCCTAAACCTAACCCGAACCCTAACCAGAACCCTAACCATAACCCTAACCTGAACCCTAACCCTAACCCAAAACCTAACTCTAACCCTCACCCGAAACCTAACCCTAACCCTAACCCGAACCCTAACCGTAAACCGAACCCTAACCCTAACCCTAAACCTAACCATAAACCGAACTCTAACCCTAACCCTAACCCTAACCCGAACCCTAAACCGAAACCTAACCCTAACCAAACCTGAACACTAACCCCTATACCTAACCCGAACCCTAAACCTAGCCGAACCCTAACCCTAACCCTAACCCGAACCATAAGCCTAACCCGAACCTTAACCCTAACCCGAAACCTAACCCGAACCCTAAACCGAAACCTAACCCTAACCCTAACCCGAACCCTAACCCTAACCCGAACCCGAACCCTAACCCTAACCTGAAACCTAACCCGAACCCTAATCCTAACCCTAACCCTAAACCTAACCCTAACCCTAACCCAAACCCGAACCCTAACCCGAACCCTACCCCTAACCCTAATCCGAACCCTAACCCTATCCCTAAACCTAACCCTAACCCGAACCCGAACCCTAACCCTAACCCTAACCGGAACCCGAACCCTAAACCTAAACCAAACCCTAACCCTAACCCGAACCCTAACCCTACCCGAAACCTAACCCTAACCCGAACCCGAACCCGAAACCTAACCCTAACCCTAACCCGAACCCTAACCCTAACCCGAACCCTAACCCGATCCCGATCAATAACCCGAACCCGAACCCTAACCCTAACCCTAACTCTAACCCAAACCCTAAACTGAACCCTAACTCGAACCCTAAACCTAACCCGAAACCGAAACCGAACCCTAAACTTAACCCTAACACGAACCCGAACCCTAACCCTAAACATAACCCGAACCCTAACCCTAACCCGAACCCTAACCCTAACCCTAACCCCGAACCCGGACCCTAACCCTAAACCTAAACCTAACCCGAACCCTAACCCGAACCCTAACCCGAACCCCAACCCTAACCCTAACCCGAACCCGAACCCGAACCCTAACCCTAACCCGAACCCTAACCCTTACTCGACCCTAACCATAACCCTAACCCTAACCCGAACCCTAACCCTAACCCTAAACCGACCCCTAACCCGAACCGTAACATGAACCCTAACCCTAACCTTAACCCTAACCCTAAACCGAAACCTAACCCTAAACCTAACCCGAACCCTAACCCTAACCCGAACCCTAACCCTAAACC
>JAVLSZ010000047.1:15000-42500 GCA_032313775.1 Urocyon cinereoargenteus | reverse complement strand
CGAACCCTAACACTAACCCCTAACCCGAACAATAACCCTAACCCGAACCCTAAACCTAACCCGAACCCTAACCCTAACCCGAACCCTAACCTAACCCTAATCTGAACCCTAACCCTAACCCTAACCCTAACCCTAACACTAACCCCTAACCCTAACCCGAACACTAACCCGAACCCTAACCCGAACCCTAAACCTAACCCTAACCCGAACCTAACCCTAACCATAACCCGAACCCTAACCCGAACCCTAAACCTAACCCTAACCCGAACCCTAACCCGAACCCTAACCCTAACCCTAAACTGAACACTAACCCCTAACCCTAACCCGAACCCGAACCCTAACCCGAAACCTAACCCTAACCCGAACCCGAACCCTAACCCGAACCCTAACCCTAACCCGAAACCTAACCCTAACCCTAACCCTAACCCTAACTCGAACCCTAACCCTAACCCTAACCCTAACCCTAACCCTAACCCGAAACCTAACCCTAACTCGAACCCTAACTCTAACCCGAACACTAAACCGAACCTTAACCCGAAACCTAACCCTAACCCTAACCCGAACCGTAAACCTACCCTAACCCTAACCCTAACCCTAACCCTAACCCTAACCCTAACCCGAACCCTAACTCTAACGCGAACCCTAAACCGAACCCTAACCCGAACCCTAAACCTAACCCTAACCCGAACCGTAACCCTAACCCTAACCCTAACCCGAACCCTAACCCTAACCCTAACCCGAACCCTAACCCTAAACCTAACCCGACGCCTAACACGAAACCTAAACCTAACTCTAACCCTAACCCTAACCCGAACCCTAACCCGAACCCTAATCTTAACCCTAACCCTAACCCGAACCCTAAGCCGAACCCTAACCCTAACCCTAAACCAAACCCTAACCCTAACCCGAACCCGAACCCTAACCCTAACCCGAAACCTAACCCTAACCCTAACCCGAACCGTAACCCTAACCCGAACCCGAACCCTAACCCTAACCTGAAACCTAACCCGAACCCTAATCCTAACCCTAACCCTAAACCTAACCCTAACCCTAACCCAAACCCGAACCCTAACCCGAACCCTACCCCTAACCCTAATCTGAACCCTAACCCTAACCCTAAACCTAACCCTACCCCGAACCCGAACCCTAACCCTAAACCTAACCGGAACCCGAACCCTAAACCTAAACCGAACCCTAACACTAACCCGAACCCTAACCCTACCCGAAATCTAACCCTAACCCTAACCCGAACCCAAACCCGAACCCTAACCCTAACCCTAACCCGAACACTAACCCGAACCCTAACCCGAACCCGATCAATAACCCGAACCCGAGCCCTAACCCTAACCCTAACTCTAACCCAAACCCTAAACCGAACCCTAACTCGAACCCTAAACCTAACCCGAAACCGAACCCGAACCCTAAACCTAACCCTAACACGAAACCGAACCCTAACCCTAAACCTAACCCGAACCCTAACCCTAACCCGAACCCTAAACCTAAGCCTAACCCCGAACCCGGACCCTAACCCTAAACCTAACCCTAACCCGAACCCTAACCCGAACCCTAACCCGAACCCCAACCCTAACCCTAACCCGAACCCGAACCCGAACCCTAACCCTAACCCGAACCCTAACCCTAACCCGACCCTAACCATAACCCTAACCGAACCCGAACCCTAACCCTAACCCTAACCCGAACCCTAACCCTAACCCTAACCTAACCCTAATCCGAACCCTAACCCTAACCCTAACACTAACCTTAAACCTAAACCGAACCCTAAACCTAACCCTTACCCTATCCCTAACCCGAACCCGAACCCTAACACTAACCCCTAACCCGAACACTAACCCTAACCCGAACCCTAACCCTAACCCGAACCATAACCCTAACCCGAACCCTAACCTAACCCTAATCTGAACCCTAACCCTAACCCTAACCCTAACCCTAACCCTAACACTAACCCCTAACCCTAACCCGAACCCTAACCCGAACGCTAACCCGAACCCTAACCCTAACCCTAACCCGAACCCTAACCATAACCATAACCCGAACCCTAACCCGAACCCTAACCCTAACCCTAACCCGAACCCTAACCCGAACCCTAACCCTAACCCTAACCTGAACACTAACCCCTAACCCAAACCCGAACCCGAAACCTAACCCGAACCCTAACCCTAACCCTAACCCGAACCCGAAACCTAACCCGAACCCTAACCGTAACCCGAACCCTAAACCTAACCCTAAACCTAACCCTAAACCTAACCCGTACCCTAACCCTAACCCTAACCCTAACGCTAACCCTAACCCGAACCCTAACCCTAACTCGAACCCTAACTCTAAACCTAACACTAAACCGAACCTTATCCCGAACCCTAACCCTAACCCTAACCTGAACCGTAACCCTACCCTAACCCTAACCCGAACCCTAACCCTAACCCTAACCCTAAACCTAACCCGAACCCTAACTCTAACGCGAACCCTAAACCGAACACTAACCCGAACCCTAAACCTAAACCTAACCCGAACCGTAACCCTAACCCTTACCCTAACCCGAACCCTAACCCTAACGCTAACCCTAACCCGAACCCTAACCCTAACCCTAACCCGACCCCTAACCCGAACCCTAACACGAACCCTAAACCTAACCCTAACCCTAAACCGAACCCTAACCCTAACCCTAACCCGACCCCTAACCCGAACCCTAACACGAAGCCTAAACCTAACCCTAACCCTAACCCTAACCCAAACCCTAACCCTAACCCTAACCCGAACCCTAACCCTAACCCGAACCCTAACCCTAACCCTAACCCGAACCCTAACCCTAACCCGAACCCGAACCCTAACCCTAACCTGAAACCTAACCCGAACCCTAATCCTAACCCTAACCCTAAACCTAACCCTAACCCTAACCCAAACCCGAACCCTAACCCGAACCCTACCCCTAACCCTAATCCGAACCCTAACCCTATCCCTAAACCTAACCCTAACCCGAACCCGAAACCTAACCCTAACCCTAACCGGAACCCGAACCCTAAACCTAAACCAAACCCTAACCCTAACCCGAACCCTAACCCTACCCGAAACCTAACCCTAACCCGAACCCGAACCCTAAACCTAACCCTAACCCGAAATAGAACCCTAACCCTAACCCGAACCCTAACCCTAACCCGAACCCTAACCCTACCCGAAACCTAACCCTAACCCGAACCCTAAACCGAACCCTAACCCTAACCCGAACCCTAACCCTAACCCGAACCCTAACCCTAAACCTAACCCGAACCCTAACCCTAACCCTAACCCGAAACCTACCCCTAACCCGAACCCTAACCCGAACCCGAACCCGAACCCTAACCCTAACCCGAACCCTAACCCTAAACCTAACCCTAAACCGAACCCTAAACTAAACCCGAACCCTAACCCGAACCCGAACCTTAACCATAACCCGAACCCGAACCCTAACCCTAACCTGAACCCTAACCCTAACCCGAACCCGAACCCTAAATCTAACCCTTACCCGAACCCTAACCCTAACCCGAACCCTAACCCTAACCCTAACCCGAAACCTAACCCTAACCCTAACCCGAACCGTAACCCGAACCCTAAACCTAACCCTAACACTAACCCAAACCCTAACCCTAACCCTAACCCGAACCCTAACCCTAACCCGAACCCTAACCCTAACCCTAACCCTAACCCTAACCCTAACCCGAAACCAAACCCTAACACGAACCCGAACCCTAACCCTAACCCTAACCCTAACCATAACCCGAACGCTATCCCTAACCCTTAACTTAACCCTAACCCTAATACGAAACCTAACGCTAACCCGAACCCTAACCATAACCATAACCCTAACCCTAACCCTAACCCCTAACCCTAAACCTAACCCTAACACTAACCCTAAAACCTAACCCTAACCCTAGCCCTAACCCTAACCCTAACCCAAACCCTAACCCTAACTCGAACCCTAACCCTAACCCTAACCCTAACCCTAACCCTAATCCTAACACCAACCCTAACCCTAACACTAACCCTTACCCTAACCCGAACCCTAACCCTAACCCGAACCCTAACCCTAACCCAAATCCGAACCCTAACCTTAACACCTAACCCGAAACCTAACCCTAATCCGAACCCGAAACCGAACCCGAACCCTAACCCTAACCCGAACCCTAAACCTAACCCGACCCTAACCATAACCCTAACCCTAACCCGAACCCTAAACCTAACCCTAACCCGACCCCTAACCCGAACCCTAACACGAACCCTAACCCTAACCCTAACCCTAACCCTACCCGAACCCTATCCCTAAACCTAACTCGAACCCTAACCCAAACCTGAACCATAACCCTAAACCTAACCCGAACCCTAACCCTAACTCGAACCCGAACCCTAACCCTAACCCGAAACCTAAACCGAACCAAACCCTAACCCGAACCCTAACCCTAACCCGATCCCTAACCCTAACACTAACCCTAACGCGAAACCTAAACCTAACCCAAACCTTAACCCTAAACCTAACCCGAACCCTAACCAGAACCCTAACCCTAACCCTAACCCGAACCCTAACCCTAACCCGAAACCTAACCCTAACCCTAACCCGAAACCTAACCCTAACCCTAACCCGAACCCTAACCGTAAACCGAACCCTAACACTAACCCTAAACCTAACCCTAAACCGAACCCTAACCCTAACCCTAACCCGAACCCTAACCCGAAACCTAACCCGAAACCAACACTAACCCTAACTCGAACCCTAACCCGAATCCTAACCCTAACCCTAACCGGAACCCTAAACCTAACCCTAACCCGAACCCTAACCCGAACCCTAACCCTAACCCTAATCCTCACCCGAACCCTAACCCTAACCCTAAACCGAACCCTAACCCTAACCCGAACACGAACCCTAACCCGAATCCTAACCCTAACCCTAATCCGAATCCTAAACTTAACCCTAACCCTAACCCTAACCCTAACCCGAACCCTAACCCTAACCCGAACCCGAACCCTAACCCTAACACTTAACCTAACCCTAACCCTAACCCGAACCTTAACGCGAACCCTAACCCTAACCCGAACCCTAACCCTAACCCTAACCCGAACACTAACCCTAAACCGAACCCTAACCCTAACCCTAACCCTAACCCTAACTCTAACCCGAACCCTATCCCTATCCCTAAACCTAACCCTAACCCGAACCCGAACCCTAACCCTAACCCTAACCGGAACCCGAACCCTAAACCTAAACCGAACCCTAACCCTAACCCGAACCCTAACCCTACCCGAAACCTAACCCTAACCCGAACCCGAACCCGAAACCTAACCCTAACCCTAACCCGAACCCTAACCCTAACCCGATCCCTAACCCGATCCCGATCAATAACCCGAACCCGAACCCTAACCCTAATCCTAACTCTAACCCAAACCCTAAACTGAACCCTAACTCGAACCCGAAACCGAAACCGAACCCTAAACTTAACCCTAACACGAACCCGAACCCTAACCCTAAACCTAACCCGAACCCTAACCCTAACCCGAACCCTAACCCTAACCCTAACCCCGAACCCGGACCCTAAACCTAAACCTAAACCTAACCCGAACCCTAACCCGAACCCTAACCCGAACCCCAACCCTAACCCTAACCCGAACCCGAACCCGAACCCTAACCCTAACCCGAACCCTAACCCTTACTCGACCCTAACCATAACCCTAACCCTAACCCGAACCCTAACCCTAACCCTAAACCGACCCCTAACCCGAACCGTAACACGAACCCTAACCCTAAACTTAACCCTAACCCTAAACCGAAACCTAACCCTAAACCTAACCCGAACCCTAACCCTAACCCGAACCCTAACCCTAAACCTAATCCGAACCCTAACCCTAACTCGAACCCGAACCCTAACCCTAACCCGAAACCTAAACCGAACCCAACCCTAACCCGAACCCTAACCCTAACCCGATCCCTAACCCTAACACTAACCCTAACGCGAAACCTAAACCTAACCCAAACCTTAACCCTAAACCTAACCCGAACCCTAACCAGAACCCTAACCATAACCCTAACCTGAACCCTAACCCTAACCCAAAACCTAACCCTAACCCTAACCCGAAACCTAACCCTAAACCTAACCCGAACCCTAACCGTAAACCGAACCCTAACCCTAACCCTAAACCTAACCATAAACCGAACTCTAACCCTAACCCTAACCCGAACCCTAAACCGAAACCTAACCCTATCCAAACCTGAACACTAACCCCTATACCTAACCCGAACCCTAAACCTAGCCGAACCCTAACCCTAACCCTAACCCGAACCATAAGCCTAACCCGAACCTTAACCCTAACCCGAACCCTAACCCGAACCCTAAACCGAACCCTAACCCTAACCCTAACCCGAACCCTAACCCTAACCCGAACACTAACCCTAACCCTAACTCGAAATCTAAACCTAACCCGAACCCTAACCCTAAACCTAACCTAACCCTAATCCGAACCCTAACCCTAACCCTAAACCAAACCCTAACCCTAAACCAAACCCCAACCCTAACCCTAACACTAACCCTAACCCTAACCCGAACCCTAACCCTAACCCTAACCCTAAACAAACCCGAACCCTAACACTAACCCCTGACCCGAACCCTAACCCTAACCCGAACCCTAACCCTAACCAAAACCCTAACCCTAACCCGAACCCTAACCTAACTCTAATCCGAAACCTAACCCTAACCCTAACCCTAAGCCTAACACTAACCCCTAACCCTAACCCTAAACCCAACCCTAACCCTAACACTAACCCTAACCCTAACCCGAACCCGAACCCTAACCCTAACCCTAACCCGAACCCTAACCCTAACCCTAACACTAACCCTAATGCTAACGCGAACTCTAACCCTAACCCCTAACCTTAACCCTAACCCTAACCCGAAACTGAAACCTAACCCTAACCCTAACCCCTAACCTTAACCCGAACCCTAACCCTAACCCGAACCCTAACCCTAACCCTAAACATAACCCTAACCCGAACCCGAACCCTAACCCGAACTGTACCCCTAACCCTAATCCGAACCCTTACCCTAAGCCTAAACCTAACCCTAACCCGAACCCGAACCCTAAACCTAACCCTAACCCGAACTAGAACCCTAACCCTAACCCGAACCCTTACCCTAACCCGAACCCTAACCCTACCCGAAACCTAAAACTAACCCGAACCCTAAACCGAAACCTAACCCTAACCCGAACCCTAACCCGAACCCGAATCCGAACCCTAACCCTAACCCGAACCCTAACCCTAAACCTAACCCTAAACCGAACCCTAAACTAAACCCGAACCCTAACCCGAACCCGAACCTTAACCATAACCCGAACCCGAACCCTAACCCTAACCTGAACCCTAACCCTAACCCTAACCCGAACCCTAAATCTAACCCTAACCCGAACCCTAACCCTAACACGAACCCTAACCCTAACCCTAACCCGAAACCTAACCCTAACACTAACCCGAACCGTAACCCGAACCCTAAACCTAACCCTAACCCGAACCCTAACCCTAACCCTAACCCTAACCCTAACCCTAACCCGAAACCAAACCCTAACCCTAACCCGAACCCTAACCCTAACCCTAACCCTAACCATAACCCGAACGCTAACCCTAACCCTTAACTTAACCCTAACCCTAATACGAACCCTAACGCTAACCCGAACCCTAACCCTAACCATAACCCTAAACCTAACCCTAACCCCTAACCCTAAACCTAACCCTAACCCTAACCCTAAAACCTAACCCTAACCCTAGCCCTAACCCTAACCCTAACCCGAACACTAACCCTAACCCTAACCAGAACCCTAACCCTAACTCGAACCCTAACTCTAACCCTAACCCTAACCCTAACCCTAACCCTAACCCTAATCCTAACACCAACCCTAACCCTAACACTAAACCTTACCCTAACCCGAACCCTAACCCTAACCCTAACCCTAACCCTAACCCAAACCCGAACCCTAACCTTAACCCCTAACCCGAATCCTAACCCTAACCCGAACCCGAACCCGAACCCTAACCCTAACCCGAACCCTAAACCTAACCCGACCCTAACCATAACCCTAACCCTAACCCGAACCCTAAACCTAACCCTAACCCGACCCCTAACCCGAACCCTAACACGAACCCTAACCCTAACCCTAACCCTACCCGAACCCTATCCCTAAACCTAACTAGAACCCTAACCCAAACCCGAACCCTAACCCTAACCCTAACCCGAACCCTAACCCTAACTCGAACCCGAACCCTAACCCTAACCCGAAACCTAAACCGAACCAAACCCTAACCCGAACCCTAACCCTAACCCGATCCCTAACCCTAACACTAACCCTAACGCGAAACCTAAACCTAACCCAAAACTTAACCCTAAACCTAAACCGAACCCTAACCAGAACCCTAACCCTAACCCTAACCCGAAACCTAACCCTAACCCGAAACCTAACCCTAACCCTAACCCGAAACCTAACCCTAACCCTAACCCGAACCCTAACCGTAAACCGAAACCTAACACTAAACCTAAACCTAACCCTAAACCGAACCCTAACCCTAACTCTAACCCGAACCCTAACCCGAAACCTAACTCGAAACCAACACTAACCCTAACTCGAAACCTAACCCGAATCCTAACCCTAACCCTAACCGGAACCCTAAACCTAACCCTAACCCGAACCCTAACCCGAACCCTAACCCTAACCCTAACCCTCACCCGAACCCTAACCCTAACCCTAAACCGAACCCTAACCCTAACCCGAACACGAACCCTAACCCGAATCCTAACCCTAACCCTAATCCGAATCCTAAACCTAACCCTAACCCTAACCCTAACCCTAACCCGAACACTAACCCTAACCCGAACCCGAACCCTAACCCTAACCCGAACCCTAACCCTAACCCTAACCCGAACACTAACCCTAAACCGAACCCTAACCCTAACCCTAACCCTAACCCTAACTCTAACCCGAACCCTAACCCTAACCCTAACCTAACCCTAATCCGAACCCTAACCCTAACCCTAACACTAACCTTAACCCTAAACCGAACCCTAACCCTAACCCTTACCCTAACCCTAACCCGAACCCGAACCCTAACACTAACCCCTAACCCGAACACTAACCCTAAACCGAACCCTAAACCTAACCCGAACCGTAACCCTAACCCGAACCCTAACCTAACCCTAATCCGAACCCTAACCCTAACCCTAACCCTAACCTTAACACTAACCCCTAACCCTAACCCGAACCCTAAACCGAACCCTAACCCAAACCCTAACCCTAACCCTAACCCGAAACCTAACCCTAACCATAACCCGAACCCTAACCCGAACCCTAACCCTAACCCTAACCCGAACCCTAACCCGAACCCTAACCCTAACCTTAACCTGAACACTAACCCCTAACCCTAACCCGAACCCGAACCCTAACCTGAAACCTAACCCTAACCCGATCCCGAACCCTAACCCGAACCCTAACCCTAACCCGAAACCTAACACTAACCCTAACCCTAACCCTAACCCGAACCCTAACCCTAAACCTAACCCTAACCCGAAACCTAACCCTAACTCGAACCCTAACTCTAACCCGAACACTAAACCGAACCTTAACCCGAAACCTAACCCTAACCCTAACCCGAACCGTAACCCTACCCTAACCCTAACCCAAACCCTAACCCTAACCCTAACCCTAACCCGAACCCTAACTCTAACGCGAACCCTAAACCGAACCCTAACCCGAACCCTAAACCTAACCCTAACCCGAACCGTAACCCTAACCCTAACCCTAACCCGAACCCTAACCCTAACCCTAACCCTAACCCTAACCCGAACCCTAACCCTAAACCTAACCCGACCCCTAACACGAACCCTAAACCTAACCCTAAACCTAACCCTAACCCGAACCCTAACCCGAACCCTAACCTTAACCCTAACCCTAACCCGAACCCTAACCCGAACCCTAACCCTATCCCTAAACCAAACCCTAACCCTAACCCGAACCCGAACCCTAACCCTAACCCGAACCCTAACCCTAACCCTAACCCGAACCCTAACCCTAACCCGAACGCGAAACCTAACCCTAACCTGAAAGCTAACCCGAACACTAATCCTAACACTAACCCTAAACCTAACCCTAACCCGAACCGTAACCCTAACCCGAACCCTAACCCGAACCCTAACCCGAACCCCAACCCTAACCCTAACCCGAACCCGAACCCAACCCTAACCCTAACCCGAACCCTAACCCTAACCCGACCCTAACCATAACCCTAACCCTAACCCGAACCCTAACCCTAACCCTAACCCGAACCCTAACCCTAACCCTAACCTAACCCTAATCCGAACCCTAACCCTAACCCTAACACTAACCTTAACCCTAAACCGAACCCTAACCCTAACCCTTACCCTATCCCTAACCCGAACCCGAACCCTAACACTAACCCCTAACCCGAACACTAACCCTAACCCGAACCCTAACCCTAACCCGAACCATAACCCTAACCCGAACCCTAACCTAACCCTAATCTGAACCCTAACACTAACCCTAACCCTAACCCTTACACTAACCCCTAACCCTAACCCGAACCCTAACCCGAACGCTAACCCGAACCCTAACCCTAACCCTAACCCGAACCCTAACCATAACCATAACCCGAGCCCTAACCAGAACCCTAACCCTAACCCTAACCCGAACCCTAACGCGAAACCTAACCCTAACCCTAACCTGAACACTAACCCCTAACCCTAACCCGAACCCGAAACCTAACCCGAACCCTAACCCTAACCCGAACCCGAACCCTAACCCGAACCCTAACCCTAACCCGAACCCTAACCCTAACCCTAACCCTAACCCGAACCGTAACCCTACCCTAACCCTAACCCGAACCCGAACCCTAACCCTAACCCGAACCGTAACCCTACCCTAACCCTAACCCGAACCCTAACCCTAACCCTAACCCTAACCGTAACCCGAACCCTAACTCTAACGCGAACCCTAAACCGAACCCTAACCCGAACCCTAAAACTAACCCTAACCCGAACCGTAACCCTAACCCTAACCCTAACCCGAACCCTAACCCTAACGCTAACCCTAACCCGAACCCTAACCCTAACCCTAACCCGACCCCTAACCCGAACCCTAACACGAACCCTAAACCTACCCTAACCCGAACCGTAACCCTAACCCTAACCCTAACCCGAACCCTAACCCTAACCCTAACCCGAACCCTAACCCTAAATGTAACCCGACCCCTAACACGAACCCTAAACCTAACCCTAACACTAACCCTAACCCGAACCCTAACCCGAACCCTAACCTTAACCCTAACCCTAACCCGAACCCTAACCCGAACCCTAACCCTATCCCTAAACCAAACCCTAACCCTAACCCGAACCCGAACCCTAACCCTAACCCGAACCCTAACCCTAACCCTAACCCGAACCCTAACCCTAACCCGAACCCGAAACCTAACCCTAACCTGAAACCTAACCCGAACACTAATCCTAACCCTAACCCTAAACCTAACCCTAACCCTAACCCGAACCCGAACCCTAACCCGAACCCTACCCCTAACCCTAATCTGAACCCTAACCCTAACCCTAAACCTAACCCTAACCCGAACCCGAACCCTAACCCTAAACCTAACCGGAACCCGAACCCTAAACCTAAACCGAACCCTAACCCTAACCCGAACCCTAACCCTACTCGAAACCTAACCCTAACCCGAACCCGAACCCGAACCCTAACCCTAACCCTAACCCGAACACTAACCCGAACCCTAACCCGAACCCGATCAATAACCCGAACCCGAGCCCTAACCCTAACTCTAACTCTAACCCAAACCCTTAACCGAACCCTAACTCGAACCCTAAACCTAACCCGAAACCGAACCCGAACCCTAAACCTAACCCTAACACGAAACCGAACCCTAACCCTAAACCTAACCCGAACCCTAACCCTAACCCGAACCCTAACCCTAAGCCTAACCCCGAACCCGGACCCTAACCCTAAACCTAACCCTAACCCGAACCCTAACCCGAACCCTAACCCGAACCCCAACCCTAACCCTAACCCGAACCCGAACCCGAACCCTAACCCTAACCCGAACCCTAACCCTAACCCGACCCTAACCATAACCCTAACCCTAACCCGAACCCTAACCCTAACCCTAACCCGAACCCTAACCCTAACCCTAACCTAACCCTAATCCGAACCCTAACCCTAACCCTAACACTAACCTTAACCCTAAACCGAACCCTAACCCTAACCCTTACCCTATCCCTAACCCGAACCCGAACCCTAACACTAACCCCTAACCCGAACACTAACCCTAACCCGAACCCTAACCCTAACCCGAACCATAACCCTAACCCGAACCCTAACCTAACCCTAATCTGAACCCTAACCCTAACCCTAACCCTAACCCTTACACTAACCCCTAACCCTAACCCGAACCCTAACCCGAACGCTAACCCGAACCCTAACCCTAACCCTAACCCGAACCCTAACCATAACCATAACCCGAACCCTAACCCGAACCCTAACCCTAACCCTCACCCGAACCCTAACCCGAACCCTAACCCTAACCCTAACCTGAACACTAACCCCTAACCCTAACCCGAACCCGAAACCTAACCCGAACCCTAACCCTAACCCTAACCCGAACCCGAACCCTAACCCGAACCCTAACCCTAACCCGAATCCTAACCGTAACCCTAACCCTAACCCGAACCGTAACCCTAACCTAACCCTAACCCGAACCCTAACCCTAACCCTAACCCGAACCGTAACCCTACCCTAACCCTAACCCGAACCCTAACCCGAACCCTAACCCTAACCCTAACCCGAAACCTAACCCTAACCATAACCCGAACCCTAACCCGAACCCTAACCCTAACCCTAACCCGAACCCTAACCCGAACCCTAACCCTAACCTTAACCTGAACACTAACCCCTAACCCTAACCCGAACCCGAACCCTAAACCGAAACCTAACCCTAACCCGAACCCGAACCCTAACCCGAACCCTAACCCTAACCTGAAACCTAACACTAACCCTAACCCTAACCCTAACCCGAACCCTAACCCTAAACCTAACCCTAACCCGAAACCTAACCCTAACTCGAACCCTAACTCTAACCCGAACACTAAACCGAACCTTAACCCGAAACCTAACCCTAACCCTAACCCGAACCGTAACCCTACCCTAACCCTAACCCAAACCCTAACCCTAACCCTAACCCTAACCCTAACCCTAACCCGAACCCTAACTCTAACGCGAACCCTAAACCGAACCCTAACCCGAACCCTAAACCTAACCCTAACCCGAACCGTAACCCTAACCCTAACCCTAACCCGAACCCTAACCCTAACCCTAACCCTAACCCTAACACTAACCCCTAACCCTAACCCGAACCCTAACCCGAACGCTAACCCGAACCCTAACCCTAACCCTAACCCGAACCCTAATCATAACCATAACCCGAACCCTAACCCGAACCCTAACCCTAACCCTAACCCGAACCCTAACCCGAACCCTAACCCTAACCCTAACCTGAACACTAACCCCTAACCCAAACCCGAACCCGAAACCTAACCCGAACCCTAACCCTAACCCTAACCCGAACCCGAACCCTAACCCGAACCCTAACCGTAACCCGAACCCTAACCCTAACCCTAAACCTAACCCTAACCCTAACCCGTACCCTAACCCTAACCCTAACCCTAACCCTAACCCTAACCCTAACCCGAACCCTAACCCTAACCCTAACCCTAACACTAACCCCTAACCCTAACCCGAACCCTAACCCGAACGCTAACCCGAACCCTAACCCTAACCCTAACCCGAACCCTAACCCTAAGCCTAACCCCGAACCCGGACCCTAACCCTAAACCTAACCCTAACCCGAACCCTAACCCGAACCCTAACCCGAACCCCAACCCTAACCCTAACCCGAACCCGAACCCGAACCCTAACCCTAACCCGAACCCTAACCCTAACCCGACCCTAACCATAACCCTAACCCTAACCCGAACCCTAACCCTAACCCTAACCCGAACCCTAACCCTAACCCTAACCTAACCCTAATCCGAAACCTAACCCTAACCCTAACACTAACCTTAACCCTAAACCGAACCCTAACCCTAACCCTTACCCTATCCCTAACCCGAACCCGAACCCTAACACTAACCCCTAACCCGAACACTAACCCTAACCCGAACCCTAACCCTAACCCGAACCATAACCCTAACCCGAACCCTAACCTAACCCTAATCTGAACCCTAACCCTAACCCTAACCCTAACCCTTACACTAACCCCTAACCCTAACCCGAACCCTAACCCGAACGCTAACCCGAACCCTAACCCTAACCCTAACCCGAACCCTAACCATAACCATAACCCGAGCCCTAACCAGAACCCTAACCCTAACCCTAACCCGAACCCTAACGCGAACCCTAACCCTAACCCTAACCTGAACACTAACCCCTAACCCTAACCCGAACCCGAAACCTAACCCGAACCCTAACCCTAACCCGAACCCGAACCCTAACCCGAACCCTAACCCTAACCCGAACCCTAACCCTAACCCTAACCCTAACCCGAACCGTAACCCTACCCTAACCCTAACCCGAACCCGAACCCTAACCCTAACCCGAACCGTAACCCTACCCCAACCCTAACCCGAACCCTAACCCTAACCCTAACCCTAACCGTAACCCGAACCCTAACTCTAACGCGAACCCTAAACCGAACCCTAACCCGAACCCTAAAACTAACCCTAACCCGAACCGTAACCCTAACCCTAACCCTAACCCGAACCCTAACCCTAACGCTAACCCTAACCCGAACCCTAACCCTAACCCTAACCCGACCCCTAACCCGAACCCTAACACGAACCCTAAACCTACCCTAACCCGAACCGTAACCCTAACCCTAACCCTAACCCGAACCCTAACCCTAACCCTAACCCGAACCCTAACCCTAAACCTAACCCGACCCCTAACACGAAACCTAAACCTAACCCTAACCCTAACCCTAACCCGAACCCTAACCCGAACCCTAACCTTAACCCTAACCCTAACCCGAACCCTAACCCGAACCCTAACCCTATCCCTAAACCAAACCCTAACCCTAACCCGAACCCGAACCCTAACCCTTACCCGAACCCTAACCCTAACCCTAACCCGAACCCTAACCCTAACCCGAACCCGAAACCTAACCCTAACCTGAAACCTAACCCGAACACTAATCCTAACCCTAACCCTAAACCTAACCCTAACCCTAACCCAAACCCGAACCCTAACCCGAACCCTACCCCTAACCCTAATCTGAACCCTAACCCTAACCCTAAACCTAACCCTAACCCGAACCCGAACCCTAACCCTAAACCTAACCGGAACCCGAACCCTAAACCTAAACCGAACCCTAACCCTAACCCGAACCCTAACCCTACCCGAAACCTAACCCTAACCCGAACCCGAACCCGAACCCTAACCCTAACCCTAACCCGAACACTAACCCGAACCCTAACCCGAACCCGATCAATAACCCGAACCCGAGCCCTAACCCTAACTCTAACTCTAACCCAAACCCTAAACCGAACCCTAACTCGAACCCTAAACCTAACCCGAAACCGAACCCGAACCCTAAACCTAACCCTAACACGAAACCGAACCCTAACCCTAAACCTAAACCGAACCCTAACCCTAACCCGAACCCTAACCCTAAGCCTAACCCCGAACCCGGACCCTAACCCTAAACCTAACCCTAACCCGAACCCTAACCCGAACCCTAACCCGAACCCCAACCCTAACCCTAACCCGAACCCGAACCCGAACCCTAACCCTAACCCGAACCCTAACCCTAACCCGACCCTAACCATAACCCTAACCCTAACCCGAACCCTAACCCTAACCCTAACCCGAACCCTAACCCTAACCCTAACCTAACCCTAATCCGAACCCTAACCCTAACCCTAACACTAACCTTAACCCTAAACCGAACCCTAACCCTAACCCTTACCCTATCCCTAACCCGAACCCGAACCCTAACACTAACCCCTAACCCGAACACTAACCCTAACCCGAACCCTAACCCTAACCCTAACCCTAACCCGAACCGTAACCCTACCCTAACCCTAACCCGAACCCTAACCCTAACCCTAACCCGAACCGTAACCCTACCCTAACCCTAACCCGAACCCTAACCCGAACCCTAACCCTAACCCTAACCCGAAACCTAACCCTAACCATAACCCGAACCCTAACCCGAACCCTAACCCTAACCCTAACCCGAACCCTAACCCGAATCCTAACCCTAACCTTAACCTGAACACTAACCCCTAACCCTAACCCGAACCCGAACCCTAACCCGAAACCTAACCCTAACCCGAACCCGAACCCTAACCCGAACCCTAACCCTAACCCTAAACCTAACCCTAACCCGAAACCTAACCCTAACTCGAACCCTAACTCTAACCCGAACACTAAACCGAACCTTAACCCGAAACGTAACCCTAACCCTAACCCGAACCGTAACCCTACCCTAACCCTAACCCAAACCCTAACCCTAACCCTAACCCTAACCCTAACCCGAACCCTAACTCTAACGCGAACCCTAAACCGAACCCTAACCCGAACCCTAAACCTAACCCTAACCCGAACCGTAACCCTAACCCTAACCCTAACCCGAACCCTAACCCTAACCCTAACCCTAACCCTAACACTAACCCCTAACCCTAACCCGAACCCTAACCCGAACGCTAACCCGAACCCTAACCCTAACCCTAACCCGAACCCTAACCATAACCATAACCCGAACCCTAACCCGAACCCTAACCCTAACCCTAACCCGAACCCTAACCCGAACCCTAACCCTAACCCTAACCTGAACACTAACCCCTAACCCAAACCCGAACCCGAAACCTAACCCGAACCCTAACCCTAACCCTAACCCGAACCCGAACCCTAACCCGAACCCTAACCGTAACCCGAACCCTAACCCTAACCCTAAACCTAACCCTAACCCTAACCCGTACCCTAACCCTAACCCTAACCCTAACCCTAACCCTAACCCTAACCCGAACCCTAACCCTAACTCGAACCCTAACTCTAAACCTAACACTAAACCGAACCTTATCCCGAACCCTAACCCTAAACCTAACCCGAACCCTAACTCTAACGCGAACCCTAAACCGAAGCCTAACCCGAACCCTAAACCTAACCCTAACCCGAACCGTAACCCTAACCCTTACCCTAACCCGAACCCTAACCCTAACGCTAACCCTAACCCGAACCCTAACCCTAACCCTAACCCGACCCCTAACCCGAACCCTAACACGAACCCTAAACCTAACCCTAACCCTAAACCGAACCCTAACCCTAACCCTAACCCGACCCCTAACCCGAACCCTAACACGAAGCCTAAACCTAACCCTTACCCTAACCCTAACCCAAACCCTAACACTAACCCTAACCCGAACCCTAACCCTAACCCGATCCCTAACCCTAACCCTAACCCGAACCCTAACCCTAACCCGAACCCGAACCCTAACCCTAACCTGAAACCTAACCCGAACCCTAATCCTAACCCTAACCCTAAACCTAACCCTAACCCTAACCCAAACCCGAACCCTAACCCGAACCCTACCCCTAACCCTAATCCGAACCCTAACCCTATCCCTAAACCTAACCCTAACCCGAACCCGAACCCTAACCCTAACCCTAACCGGAACCCGAACCCTAAACCTAAACCAAACCCTAACCCTAACCCGAACCCTAACCCTACCCGAAACCTAACCCTAACCCGAACCCGAACCCGAAACCTAACCCTAACCCTAACCCGAACCCTAACCCTAACCCGAACCCTAACCCGATCCCGATCAATAACCCGAACCCGAACCCTAACCCTAACCCTAACTCTAACCCAAACCCTAAACTGAACCCTAACTCGAACCCTAAACCTAACCCGAAACCGAAACCGAACCCTAAACTTAACCCTAACACGAACCCGAACCCTAACCCTAAACCTAACCCGAACCCTAACCCTAACCCGAACCCTAACCCTAACCCTAACCCCGAACCCGGACCCTAAACCTAAACCTAAACCTAACCCGAACCCTAACCCGAACCCTAACCCGAACCCCAACCCTAACCCTAACCCGAACCCGAACCCGAACCCTAACCCTAACCCGAACCCTAACCCTTACTCGACCCTAACCATAACCCTAACCCTAACCCGAACCCTAACCCTAACCCTAAACCGACCCCTAACCCGAACCGTAACACGAACCCTAACCCTAACCTTAACCCTAACCCTAAACCGAAACCTAACCCTAAACCTAACCCGAACCCTAACCCTAACCCGAAACCTAACCCTAAACCTAATCCGAACCCTAACCCTAACTCGAACCCGAACCCTAACCCTAACCCGAAACCTAAACCGAACCCAACCCTAACCCGAACCCTAACCCTAACCCGATCCCTAACCCTAACACTAACCCTAACGCGAAACCTAAACCTAACAGAAACCTTAACCCTAAACCTAACCCGAACCCTAACCAGAACCCTAACCATAACCCTAACCTGAACCCTAACCCTAACCCAAAACCTAACCCTAACCCTAACCCGAAACCTAACCCTAACCCTAACCCGAACCCTAACCGTAAACCGAACCCTAACCCTAACCCTAAACCTAACCATAAACCGAACTCTAACCCTAACCCTAACCCTAACCCGAACCCTAAACCGAAACCTACCCCTAACCAAACGTGAACACTAACCCCTATACCTAACCCGAACCCTAAACCTAGCCGAACCCTAACCCTAACCCTAACCCGAACCATAAGCCTAACCCGAACCTTAACCCTAACCCGAACCCTAACCCGAACCCTAAACCGAACCCTAACCCTAACCCTAACCCGAACCCTAACCCTAACCCGAACACTAACCCTAACCCTAACTCGAAACCTAAACCTAACCCGAACCCTAACCCTAAACCTAACCTAACCCTAATCCGAACCCTAACCCTAACCTTAACCCAAACCCTAACCCTAAACCAAACCCCAACCCTAACCCTAACACTAACCCTAACCCTAACCCGAACCCTAACCCTAACCCTAACCCTAAACCAACCCTAACCCTAACACTAACCCTAACCCTAAACCGAACCCGAACCCTAACCGTAACCCTAACCATAACCCGAACGCTATCCCTAACCCTTAACTTAACCCTAACCCTAATACGAAACCTAACGCTAACCCGAACCCTAACCATAACCCTAACCCTAACCCTAACCCCTAACCCTAAACCTAACCCTAACCCTAACCCTAAAACCTAACCCTAACCCTAGCCCTAACCCTAACCCTAACCCGAACCCTAACCCTAACTCGAACCCTAACCCTAACCCTAACCCTAACCCTAACCCTAATCCTAACACCAACCCTAACCCTAACACTAACCCTTACCCTTACCCGAACCCTAACCCTAACCCTAACCCTAACCCTAACCCTAACCCAAACCCGAACCCTAACCTAACTCTAATCCGAAACCTAACCCTAACCCTAACCCTAACCCTAACACTAACCCCTAACCCTAACCCTAAACCAACCCTAACCCTAACACTAACCCTAACCCTAAACCGAACCCGAACCCTAACCCTAACCCTAACCCGAACCCTAACCTAACTCTAATCCGAAACCTAACCCTAACCCTAACCCTAACCCTAACACTAACCCCTAACCCTAACCCTAAACCAACCCTAAGCCTAACACTAACCCTAAACCTAACCCGAACCCGAACCCTAACCCTAACCCTAACCCGAACCCTAACCCTAACCCTAACACTAAACCTAACGCAAACGCGAACCCTAACCCCAACCCCTAACCTTAACCCTAACCCTAACCCGAAACTGAAACCTAACCCTAACCCTAACCCCTAACCTTAACCCGAACCCTAACCCTAACCCGAACCCTAAACCTAACCCTAAACATAACCCTAACCCGAACCCGCACCCTAACCCGAACTGTACCCCTAACCCTAATCCGAACCCTAACCCTAACCCTAAACCTAACCCTAACCCGAACCCGAACCCTAAACCTAACCCTAACCCGAAATAGAACCCTAACCCTAACCCGAACCCTAACCCTAACCCGAACCCTAACCCTACCCGAAACCTAACCCTAACCCGAACCCTAACCCGAACCCTAACCCTAACCCGAACCCTAACCCTAACCCGAACCCTAACCCTAAACCTAACCCGATCCCTAACCCTAACCCTAACCCGAAACCTAACCCTAACCCGAACCCTAACCCGAACCCGAACCCGAAACCTAACCCTAACCCGAACCCTAACCCTAAACCTAACCCTAAACCGAACCCTAAACTAAACCCGAACCCTAACCCGAACCCGAACCCTAACCATAACCCGAACCCGAACCCTAACACTAACCTGAACCCTAACCCTAACCCTAACCCGAACCCTAAATCTAACCCTAACCCGAACCCTAACCCTAACCCGAACCCTAACCCTAACCCTAACCCGAAACCTAACCCTAACCCTAACCCGAACCGTAACCCGAACCCTAAACCTAACCCTAACCCTAACCCAAACCCTAACCCTAACCCTAACCCGAACCCTAACCCTAACCCGAACCCTAAACCTAACCCTAACCCTAACCCTAACCCTAACCCGAAACCAAACCCTAACCCTAACCCGAACCCTAACCCTAACCCTAACCCTAACCATAACCCGAACGCTAACCTAACCCTTAACTTAACCCTAACCCTAATACGAACCCTAACGCTAACCCGAACCCTAACCCTAACCCTAACCCTAACCCTAACCCTAACCCCTAACCCTAAACCTAACCCTAACCCTAACCCTAAAACCTAACCCTAACCCTAACCCTAACCCGAACCCGAACCCGAACACTAACCCTAACCCTAACCCGAACCCTAACCCTAACTCGAAACCTAACCCTAACCCTAACCCTAACCCTAACCCTAATCCTAACACCAACCCTAACCCTAACACTAACCCTTACCCTAACCCGAACCCTAACACTAACCCTAACCCTAACCCTAACCCTAACCCAAACCCGAACCCTAAACTTAAACCCTAACCCGAAACCTAACCCTAAACCGAACCCGAACCCGAACCCGAACCCTAACCCTAACCCGAACCCTAAACCTAACCCGACCCTAACCATAACCCTAACCCTAACCCGAACCCTAAACCTAACCCTAACCCGACCCCTAACCCGAACCCTAACACGAACCCTAACCCTAACCCTAACCCTACCCGAACCCTATCCCTAAACCTAACTCGAACCCTAACCCAAACCCGAACCCTAACCCTAACCCTAACCCGAACCCTAACCCGAACTCGAACCCGAACCCTAACCCTAACCCGAAACCTAAACCGAACCAAACCCTAACCCGAACCCTAACCCTAACCCGATCCCTAACCCTAACACTAACCCTAACGCGAAACCTAAACCTAACCCAAACCTTAACCCTAAACTAACCCGAACCCTAACCAGAACCCTAACCCTAACCCTAACCCGAACCCTAACCATAAACCGAAACCTAACACTAACCCTAACCCGAAACCTAACCCTAACCCTAACCCGAACCCTAACCGTAAACCGAACCCTAACCCTAACCCTAAACCTAACACTAAACCGAAACCTAACCCTAACCCTAACCCGAATCCTAACCCGAAACCTAACCCGAAACCAACCCTAACCCTAACTCGAACCCTAACCCGAATCCTAACCCTAACCCTAACCGGAACCCTAACCCTAACCCTAACCCTAACCCGAACCCTAACCCGAACCCTAACCCTAACCCTAACCCTCACCCGAACCCTAACCCTAACCCTAAACCGAACCCTAACCCTAACCCGAACACGAACCCTAACCCGAATCCTAACCCTAACCCTAATCCGAATCCTAACCCTAACCCTAACCCTAACCCTAACTCTAACCCGAACCCTAACCCTAACCCTAACCTAACCCTAATCCGAACCCTAACCCTAACCCTAACACTAACCTTAACCCTAAACCGAACCCTAACCCTAACTCTTACCCTAACCCTAACCCGAACCCGAACCCTAACACTAACCCCTAACCCGAACAATAACCCTAACCCGAACCCTAAACCTAACCCGAACCCTAACCCTAACCCGAACCCTAACCTAACCCTAATCCGAACCCTAACCCTAACCCTAATTCTAACCCTAACACTAACCCCTAACCCTAACCCGAACACTAACCCGAACCCTAACCCGAACCCTAAACCTAACCCTAACCCGAAACCTAACCCTAACCATAACCCGAACCCTAACCCGAACCCTAACCCTAACCCTAACCCGAACCCTAACCCGAACCCTAACCCTAACCCTAAACTGAACACTAACCCCTAACCCTAACCCGAACCCGAACCCTAACCCGAAACCTAACCCTAACCCGAACCCGAACCCTAACCCGAACCCTAACCCTAACCCGAAACCTAACCCTAACCCTAACCCTAACCCTAACCCGAACCCTAACCCTAACCCTAACCCTAACCCTAACCCTAAACCGAAACCTAACCCTAACTCGAACCCTAACTCTAACCCGAACACTAAACCGAACCTTAACCCGAAACCTAACCCTAACCCTAACCCGAACCGTAAACCTACCCTAACCCTAACCCTAACCCTAACCCTAACCCTAACCCTAACCCGAACCCTAACTCTAACGCGAACCCTAAACCGAACCCTAACCCGAACCCTAAATCTAACCCTAACCCGAACCGTAACCCTAACCCTAACCCTAACCCTAACCCGAACCCTAACCCTAACCCTAACCCTAACCCGAACCCTAACCCTAAACCTAACCCGACGCCTAACACGAAACCTAAACCTAACCCTAACCCTAACCCTAACCCGAACCCTAACCCGAACCCTAATCTTAACCCTAACCCTAACCCGAACCCTAAGCCGAACCCTAACCCTAACCCTAAACCAAACCCTAACCCTAACCCGAACCCGAACCCTAACCCTAACCCGAAACCTAACCCTAACCCTAACCCGAACCGTAACCCTAACCCGAACCCGAAACCTAACCCTAACCTGAAACCTAACCCGAACCCTAATCCTAACCCTAACCCTAAACCTAACCCTAACCCTAACCCAAACCCGAACCCTAACCCGAACCCTACCCCTAACCCTAATCTGAACCCTAACCCTAACCCTAAACCTAACCCTACCCCGAACCCGAACCCTAACCCTAAACCTAACCGGAACCCGAACCCTAAACCTAAACCGAACCCTAACCCTAACCCGAACCCTAACCCTACCCGAAATCTAACCCTAACCCTAACCCGAACCCAAACCCGAACCCTAACCCTAACCCTAACCCGAACACTAACCCGAACCCTAACCCGAACCCGATCAATAACCCGAACCCGAGCCCTAACCCTAACCCTAACTCTAACCCAAACCCTAAACCGAACCCTAACTCGAACCCTAAACCTAACCCGAAACCGAACCCGAACCCTAAACCTAACCCTAACACGAAACCAAACCCTAACCCTAAACCTAACCCGAACCCTAACCCTAACCCGAACCCTAACCCTAAGCCTAACCCCGAACCCGGACCCTAACCCTAAACCTAACCCTAACCCGAACCCTAACCCGAACCCTAACCCGAACCCCAACCCTAACCCTAACCCGAACCCGAACCCGAACCCTAACCCTAACCCGAACCCTAACCCTAACCCGACCCTAACCATAACCCTAACCCTAACCCGAACCCTAACCCTAACCCTAACCCGAACCCTAACCCTAACCCTAACCTAACCCTAATCCGAACCCTAACCCTAACCCTAACACTAACCTTAAACCTAAACCGAACCCTAAACCTAACCCTTACCCTATCCCTAACCCTAACCCGAACCCGAACCCTAACCCTAACCTGAAACCTAACCCGAACCCTAATCCTAACCCTAACCCTAAACCTAACCCTAACCCTAACCCAAACCCGAACCCTAACCCGAACCCTACCCCTAACCCTAATCCGAACCCTAACCCTATCCCTAAACCTAACCCTAACCCGAACCCGAACCCTAACCCTAACCCTAACCGGAACCCGAACCCTAAACCTAAACCAAACCCTAACCCTAACCCGAACCCTAACCCTACCCGAAACCTAACCCTAACCCGAACCCGAACCCGAAACCTAACCCTAACCCTAACCCGAACCCTAACCCTAACCCGAACCCTAACCCGATCCCGATCAATAACCCAAACCCGAACCCTAACCCTAACCCTAACTCTAACCCAAACCCTAAACTGAACCCTAACTCGAACCCTAAACCTAACCCGAAACCGAAACCGAACCCTAAACTTAACCCTAACACGAACCCGAACCCTAACCCTAAACCTAACCCGAACCCTAACCCTAACCCGAACCCTAACCCTAACCCTAACCCCGAACCCGGACCCTAACCCTAAACCTAAAACTAACCCGAACCCTAACCCGAACCCTAACCCGAACCCCAACCCTAACCCTAACCCGAACCCGAACCCGAACCCCAACCCTAACCCGAACCCTAACCCTTACTCGACCCTAACCATAACCCTAACCCTAACCCGAACCCTAACCCTAACCCTAAACCGACCCCTAACCCGAACCGTAACACGAACCCTAACCCTAACCTTAACCCTAACCCTAAACCGAAACCTAACCCTAAACCTAACCCGAACCCTAACCCTAACCCGAACCCTAACCCTAAACCTAATCCGAACCCTAACCCTAACTCGAACCCGAACCCTAACCCTAACCCGAAACCTAAACCGAACCCAACCCTAACCCGAACCCTAACCCTAACCCGATCCCTAACCCTAACACTAACCCTAACGCGAAACCTAAACCTAACCCAAACCTTAACCCTAACCCGAACCCGAACCCTAACCCGAAACCTAACCCTAACCCGATCCCGAACCCTAACCCGAACCCTAACCCTAACCCGAAACCTAACACTAACCCTAACCCTAACCCTAACCCGAACCCTAACCCTAAACCTAACCCTAACCCGAAACCTAACCCTAACTCGAACCCTAACTCTAACCCGAACACTAAACCGAACCTTAACCCGAAACCTAACCCTAACCCTAACCCGAACCGTAACCCTACCCTAACCCTAACCCAAACCCTAACCCTAACCCTAACCCTAACCCGAACCCTAACTCTAACGCGAACCCTAAACCGAACCCTAACCCGAACCCTAAACCTAACCCTAACCCGAACCGTAACCCTAACCCTAACCCTAACCCGAACCCTAACCCTAACCCTAACCCTAACCCTAACCCGAACCCTAACCCTAAACCTAACCCGACCCCTAACACGAACCCTAAACCTAACCCTAAACCTAACCCTAACCCGAACCCTAACCCGAACCCTAACCTTAACCCTAACCCTAACCCGAACCCTAACCCGAAACCTAACCCTATCCCTAAACCAAACCCTAACCCTAACCCGAACCCGAACCCTAACCCTAACCCGAACCCTAACCCTAACCCTAACCCGAACCCTAACCCTAACCCGAACCCGAAACCTAACCCTAACCTGAAAGCTAACCCGAACACTAATCCTAACACTAACCCTAAACCTAACCCTAACCCGAACCGTAACCCTAACCCGAACCCTAACCCGAACCCTAACCCGAACCCCAACCCTAACCCTAACCCGAACCCGAACCCGAACCCTAACCCTAACCCGAACCCTAACCCTAACCCGACCCTAACCATAACCCTAACCCTAACCCGAACCCTAACCCTAACCCTAACCCGAACCCTAACCCTAACCCTAACCTAACCCTAATCCGAACCCTAACCCTAACCCTAACACTAACCTTAACCCTAAACCGAACCCTAACCCTAACCCTTACCCTATCCCTAACCCGAACCCGAACCCTAACACTAACCCCTAACCCGAACACTAACCCTAACCCGAACCCTAACCCTAACCCGAACCATAACCCTAACCCGAACCCTAACCTAACCCTAATCTGAACCCTAACACTAACCCTAACCCTAACCCTTACACTAACCCCTAACCCTAACCCGAACCCTAACCCGAACGCTAACCCGAACCCTAACCCTAACCCTAACCCGAACCCTAACCATAACCATAACCCGAGCCCTAACCAGAACCCTAACCCTAACCCTAACCCGAACCCTAACGCGAAACCTAACCCTAACCCTAACCTGAACACTAACCCCTAACCCTAACCCGAACCCGAAACCTAACCCGAACCCTAACCCTAACCCGAACCCGAACCCTAACCCGAACCCTAACCCTAACCCGAACCCTAACCCTAACCCTAACCCTAACCCGAACCGTAACCCTACCCTAACCCTAACCCGAACCCGAACCCTAACCCTAACCCGAACCGTAACCCTACCCTAACCCTAACCCGAACCCTAACCCTAACCCTAACCCTAACCGTAACCCGAACCCTAACTCTAACGCGAACCCTAAACCGAACCCTAACCCGAACCCTAAAACTAACCCTAACCCGAACCGTAACCCTAACCCTAACCCGAACCCGAACCCTAACCCTAACGCTAACCCTAACCCGAACCCTAACCCTAACCCTAACCCGACCCCTAACCCGAACCCTAACACGAACCCTAAACCTACCCTAACCCGAACCGTAACCCTAACCCTAACCCTAACCCGAACCCTAACCCTAACCCTAACCCGAACCCTAACCCTAAATGTAACCCGACCCCTAACACGAACCCTAAACCTAACCCTAACCCGAACCCTAACCCTAACCCGAACCCGAAACCTAACCCTAACCTGAAACCTAACCCGAACACTAATCCTAACCCTAACCCTAAACCTAACCCTAACCCTAACCCAAACCCGAACCCTAACCCGAACCCTACCCCTAACCCTAATCTGAACCCTAACCCTAACCCTAAACCTAACCCTAACCCGAACCCGAACCCTAACCCTAAACCTAACCGGAACCCGAACCCTAAACCTAAACCGAACCCTAACCCTAACCCGAACCCTAACCCTACCCGAAACCTAACCCTAACCCGAACCCGAACCCGAACCCTAACCCTAACCCTAACCCGAACACTAACCCGAACCCTAACCCGAACCCGATCAATAACCCGAACCCGAGCCCTAACCCTAACTCTAACTCTAACCCAAACCCTTAACCGAACCCTAACTCGAACCCTAAACCTAACCCGAAACCGAACCCGAACCCTAAACCTAACCCTAACACGAAACCGAACCCTAACCCTAAACCTAACCCGAACCCTAACCCTAAACCGAACCCTAACCCTAAGCCTAACCCCGAACCCGGACCCTAACCCTAAACCTAACCCTAACCCGAACCCTAACCCGAACCCTAACCCGAACCCCAACCCTAACCCTAACCCTAACCCGAACCCGAACCCT